>JAPQRN010000646.1:0-16078 GCA_037367275.1 Coranthus polyacanthus | reverse complement strand
GACACTTGACCTTGCCTTGCCTATATATACATACATGTATATATATATATATACATATGTATATACATATGTATATGTATATATAGGCAAGGCCAGGTCAAGTGTCCGCATTAAAGCACTTGCTGATAATACTGATATGTTTTCTCGTTTTTATGACAGCTGGTCTAATAAATTTGTTAAGGACTGTACTATATATACGTATATATAAATACGTATATATATATCTGTATATATATATCTGTGTATATATATATATACACAGATATATATCTATATAGATATATATATAGATATATATAGATTTATTAATTTTTTTTTTTTTGAACAGCAAAGAGGAATTTCAAGCTGAATTCACCTTTTTATACCCAAATTTGAGTTGGCTCACTGGGCTTCTCTGAGAAGTCATAAATGAATCAAGCTTAACATTCAACCACTAAAACTAATTTTTCTGTTCAGGAAACAGTAAATTTGAAAATTCATGGATAACAATAATGATTATATTTTAGTATTAAAAATATCATTTCGATTAAGGAGTTTCTATATACTGATGTATTAACCATTACAGAAACATAAAAAATGATTTGGGTAATTACAAATGCTGTTAATTTAGGGTAGCTGTGGCATTGGGTGGTGGTCTAATAAATTTGTTAAGCACTATATATGTATATAGATCGATGAGTATATATAGATACAGATTGAGAACTCGGTCAGAGCATCTCCAAAACTGCAGGTGTTGTAGTGTTTTGCACCATTCAATCCCTTGTTTGGCGTAAAAACTAAAGGGGCACAGCGCAAAATGAGTGCTGGACAGGTGTGGGCACAGTTACTTTTGCACCTGGTCTAATTGCATATGCATTTGTGGGAGTTTCCATTTCAAAGTGCAAATTTTGGAGAGGAAATTATTTAGATGAGTTACGCAGCATGATTTACTAAGGTTAGTGGTTATCGATTTACAGCTAATTATGCCATTATTTAACTCAGAAAAACAGCTTGTCTTAACCCATTTGCTCCTGGCATGGATGTGACAGTTACATACACAGGAGATGCTGCCAAGAACAGAGAGCAGGTGGTAGAAGAGAGAGTTTTCTCCGTTCTTGTTAATTTATTTGGAATGACAGAGAAAGGCATTATCAGAACAAACTGAAACAATACAATACAAAACAGTCCACATTTTCACCTGCGTTGTTCCTGGTCCTGAGCTTGTTATTGGAAAGAGCCACTGACATAATGCTACCAAATCACCAGGAGGCTCAAAAAGAAGTCAAGCAGAGATTTTACTTTTACATTAAGTCATAAGGCTTTGTGCCTAAAAATTTTAATGAAACACGTGAAATCTTCAGCTCAGTGACAATCAAATTTCCAAGTGTTTTTCCTAGTTCTGTAACTGATACAGAAAGCAAATTTTCCTCTGTATTATTGATATTAAAAAACAATAGGCTACCAACCATATACAATATGTGTATCTACTGGTCAGGTTTGACTTCAAAGTGTTGTGAATTATGGACAAGAGAATTCAGTTCTATGGCATGTACAAATGTCACTTCTCCATTCACTTCTTTGTATCATGCGCTATGCCATCTTCTTCAATTTCCTCTGTGGAATGCGCCTTGCCCCTCCTGTATACACCTCACTCGAAATGGTAATCCAGTTATGCTTTTATGAACGGGTTCCACATTGTGATTTTTAAAGTGTTACAGGCCACTATTTTAGACTAGGTTACATTCATCCACTAACATCTCCAGTTCTACTGCAGAAAACATCTCCTTCTGCTGCCTCACATTTCTGTGTAACAAGCTATGTTTGTGTTGTTAGTAGAATCCCTGTGCTCTCATCAGGTGTGTCCATGTGTAGTCTGACTAATGTGTAGGCTAATTTGACCTAATTTGGTCATTATTGAAATTAACTGATGTCTGTGTTCATAATTTTGTGTATCATTAGTAGATCAACCTCAAAAATTGGCCACTCCCTTCAGTGCTTTTTCTAGATTGCAACCTCTCTAATTTGCACTGCCTTGGTAAATCTGGTCCTAAATGTTCATTTGCTGCCTAATACATCCCACCCACTGACAGGTGCCATTGTAATGAGATAATCAATATTATTACCACTTGTCAGTGGTGATAATGTTATGGCTGATGTCATTATGCATGTATATATGTATGTATGTATGTAGTCATACTGACACCTTGATCTTCTTGTGGTCTCAGGACAGACGAGAAGACAATGTACTCTCCCAAGCAGCCCTCGTGTAATGAAAGCAAAGAGAGCTCACATGTGGAGGAATCTGAAATCTTGATCGTGAAAGCCCCCCAGAAGACAAAGGAGCCCTCCCTGTTCTTGGCTCTGTGCCTCACCTTCGGCCCGTACTTCCTCATCTCCTGCCTCTACAAGATCATCCAGGACATCCTGATGTTTGTTGGGCCTGAGATCCTCCGGTAGGAAACTTTTTTGGAATAACTGAAAAGAATGAATGAAATAACTTTGTCACTTTACTGGTATTAAAATATCCTGAAAGCATCAGGAGCTCACATTTATGTCCCTTTTTATAGTCTACAAGTAAAGGGGCACAAATGTGTGTGTGTAGGGGAGGTACATTACAATATGAAGGGCAGCAATCAGATGGGAGGAAAGCATGTTTGAAAGTTTTATTGTCATCTGCACATCTGAGAGGAGCAGTGAAATGCTCCTGAACCACATTTCCCAAAGCTACAACGGAATGTACATAATTACTGCTAATTTTGAATGAATAGCGCCATAATCAACAAGAAATACTAGAAACTGCAAGCAGTTGGGGATGGGCCCTCACCCCCCCACGCAACTCAGGGCAGGCCTTGGTCAAGTGGTCTTACCACCGTGTCTCCATGCAAGTCAGGGTGGGCCATGGTCGAGGGGTTTTACCACCGCAGACACATAGGCGGCATCGGGTCCAACATTGTCGAGGACATACCTAATTTGACATAGATGTGACTTCCAGTGTCCATTATGCAGAGGTATAGAACACCCACCAACTGTATATCTTAACTGCATATCATGTATAGAACATACTGTGCAAATTTCAGGTCAATCAGACAACGTTTGTGCTGTGAGGCTGTCTTCCTGTCACCAGTAGGTGGCGCGATGAGTCTGATTAAATATTCTTGTGCACATATCTTCAGAACTGTACTTTCATCAAACATGTAAAATTTGAGACAAATCCGATGCTCTGGACGCAGGCACTGGATATTTGAAATTTTGCAGGGTAGCCATTTTACCAAATCTTGACCCAAAATCCATATCAATCAACAAGATACTCTCCTCATGACATGTGTGCCAAGTTTCAGGACTTAGAAATCATTCCTAACCCCTCAAAAGCAGCTTCGTGTTTCATGGTGAGTATTGCATCGCCATGGCAACAATGTTTGACGACCGGTCAAAAGCTTCACAATGTAGCATCATCACGGTCTCACAACTGTACTGATGAAATTTCAGGTGGATCGATCAATCTAGAAGGACTAGTGATTGAAAGTATAGGGCGCACTATTTCCTGTCACTAGTAGGTGGTGCTACAAGTCAGAGTCAATATTGTTGTGTCATTCTCTTCAGGGCAGGACTCTGATCATACATGTGAAGTTTGGTGCAGATTCGACAAAAAACTGCTGAGTTATAACCATTTCGTGTTTCATTGGCGAGACATCACAATTTGCCAGCCCACCCTGAATGTATAGAGTCTCAAAACCTCATGACCTGCACAACCTTGTATCATCAACTTGTTATGGCTTTCCTGACCAAATTTGAGTTGGATATCTTCAACCTGCTAGGAGTAGCACATCAAAGGTAAAACATGACATTTCCTGTTGGTCATAGGTTGCGCTATGACTCAGATACAATATTGACATGTCATTGTGTTCAGGGCGGGACTCTGATCATACATGTAAAGTTTGGTGCAGATTCGACAAAAAACTGCAGAGTTATAACCATTTTGTTTTTCATGGCAAAATGTCAATATTCGCTGCCCCACCCTGAACGTGTAGTGTTACGAAAACTCATAATTTCCATAACTTTTAATCTCGAACGTGTTTAGACTGGACTGACCAAATTTGAAGTTGATTGAATAAAATCAATAAACATTTAGTGTAATCCTACAGATACAATACAGTACTCACCAGTTTGAAATCTGTTTTATATTTCTTCTTTACCCAGACTGTTTAACAAAATGAATAAGGCTCAAATTGTCTTACACACCATGAGAATATATCTAAGTAACACATTAATTTAATGGAATGCACATCTGTAATTATAATCACATGCTCTCATTCTCATACCTTGATAATAATATTAACTTACACATTTACACAGTAACTAACCCTAACCCACCCTGTTGCCACATTTATTTCCTGGCTTTGGCTGCAGCAGCTTTTAGTGTTGCAGTGTTGCTTTTAGCCTGCATTATATTTTGAAAATATTCACATTTGTTCAGGATTATAATTTGTTCGTGAGATGTTTGTGATTGATCACATGGTGATCAACCCTTTTAACACACTAACACACTCATAACTCGAGTTAGAAAAACTGGGTTGACAAAACAAGTTTGGGCCCGTCCCCAACTGCTTGCAGTTGCTAGTTTATCAATATGATTTCATTTTGCTTAGTTTAGTTTTAGTCTTAGTTTCTGAGATAGTTGAAAACAGACAGCTTGAACAGAGAATAAACAGTCATTAATGTTTTCCATTATTTGTCACAAATTAATGTGAAAAGCAGACAAACAGGAGTTTTACTATGATTATATTACAGCTCAGTGTTGTCCACAATGTTGACTTTCATCTTTGATCCTGTTCAGGCTGCTGATCCACTTTGTCAACAATTCCAGCACCCCGTCCTGGCAAGGCTTCTTCTACACAGCGCTGCTCTTCATTTGCACCTGTGTGCAGTCACTCATCCTCCAGCAGTATTTTCACGTGTGTTTTGTCTCTGGCATGCGGCTACGCAGTGCCATCATTGGAGCTGTGTACAGGAAGGTACGGCTGAATTAATATTAGACAGTAAAACTGATGTCGATGTATTTTATTTTTGTAAACATAGAAAAGAAAGGGCTCGAGAAGAAAGTCGAGACATGGATACATCAGAGATGGGGATTCGAGTCTGCGACTTGGATTTGAGTCACACTTAAGTCGCACACTAACAGTGCCTTGAGACTTGACTTGTACTCATCCTCAGAAGACTTGAGACTCGGACTTGTGATTTGGGACTTGTGAACAATCTTTCTTAGAAATTTTTTCACCATCTCCTGTCTGTCAATCAAATACCATTCCCTCCCCTATTACCATTCCTAATTTTACGCATGCACGCAACCACAGAAATAACAACCACAATGATAGTGATCTCATCTGCGACTGCTGTGCCTTGTGTTCTAAGTTCGACAAATAAAAGAATCAGCAATTGCAACATCTACAGAATAAAAATCAAAGATGATGGATCCACCACATCAGATTTTATCTGGCACCTAAAAACACACCCGAATAGGTGAGTCAGATGAATGAGTTATTATTTGCTTGATACTTGTTCACATAAAGTGCTGGATTTACTGCCCTGGAGGACTGGCTGAGAGAAATCCAAATGGCTTTTTCCAATGCCCATTTATCTAAAAGGGGCTGTTTGTTTCTCCGTTGAGTGAGTGTTTTGATACATTATTTCCTGTTTTAAAGACAGGAAAACCTACATTTTCACAATATGTCCCATTTAATTCATGTTAAGTATGAATATGTTCACGTTAATACAGTTATTAACTTTATGAGGAAAGCTTTCATTGTGTTTGTTTTTTAATATTGCATTGCAGTAGCCTATTTAAAGTGATCATATACCAAACAACTAATCAGCACTGCTACTGCTATTAGATAAAAGAGTGATGATGATACTCGACATGCTTTGAAATCCTTAGAGCAATGCCGTGTTCTAAGTAGAACCGACAGCACAACCACAAGAGACTTGAGACTTGACTTGGACTTGCAAAAAATTCTGTAATTCAAAGACTTGTGATCCCCTTGGTCAGTTCTTTGCTTGCCTTATCTAATGCAATCCAATCTACATGTGGATTCTACAACTTTTTCTTTCCTTGATCTTCTCTTTTAGGCATTAGTTATCAGCAACGCAGCACGCCGCACCTCCACAGTCGGAGAGATTGTGAACCTTATGTCAGTGGACGCTCAGCGCTTTATGGACCTCATCACTTACATCAACATGATCTGGTCTGCCCCCCTGCAGGTGGTGCTGGCCCTCTACTTTCTCTGGCAGGTGCAATTTCAGGGAAACTACATACAATCATTTTAGGCTATTCCTAGATCACAGAATCACAAGAACACCTGTACGGGGCCATATGTGGGTCTGAAAGTGTTTTTTAACTGGTTCCACCTATAAAAGGCTCACGATAAGTCAATATCAGTGTATCAATAGGTCTAGGGCTGATCAATATGGCCAAAAGATCATATGACATTCTTCTGAGGTAGAATCGCGATCCACAATCACAATTTTCTCCTATAAAATCAAGTGAGTTGCAACCAAACCACCAAGTTTTCCCCTAGTTTTCTCAACATTATTGCGACATTTTGGCAATATCTAGATTATGTAAGCAGTCCAAATTTGTCCAATCTGTGACAGCTGGATGTTTCCATTAATTACTAGAATGTGATGACCTAATTTTTCCCGCCAGACTTTTATAATGAAACTCTAAAGCATCTGTGTAAATCAGGGTCACTGCTCGTCAGAGTTCAAAAGCCTCTTCAGCAGATCATGGACTTTATGGTAATTCTTTGCTGTCTAAAATCATCATTATTTCTTCAGCAGCAGCAAATACTACGTTACACAAACACTACAAGGTAAGGCGGACTAAAACTGAACACTTAAGTGTGACACAGATGCTTAAATATTGCTATAAACAGACTAAAATAAACCCACTAGCCTAGCGACATTAATGCTATAAACGCCATAATGCCATAGTGCAATGCTCTGTGTAAGATACCATAACTACACTGGTAAGCGGGCCCTATAAAATTAACTTAGCTTAGCTTACTAAGGTTTGACAGCACTGTTATTTATTTCTTTAATGACACTATCTGTACAATCTATATAAAAAGTAGATCATATGCCAAATTAAGATTGATGATGATCTAAGATCATGAGAACACCCAGCCATAGTGTACACTATACTTGTGTCATGCAGTTCTTTCCAACAGGGAACTGAAGCCCTCAAATGCTCTTCACAGCCACCAGACTCCCTTGAGAAAAATAGCTCTTTTACCACTTGTGTGACTTTGGTGTTTTAACACGTAAGTTCAGATCCAAACAGACAAACAAACTAAACAATCAAGGCAGCGGTTCTGTGAGGCAAATTCACAGCCCCCACCAAATGAGTCCAGGGTGTCTGACTAGAGCAATATAACAGCTTCAGTGTCCCTGTCGGAAAAATGAATGTGGTTTCACAGACTCCTTCTGAAAGGACAGAGTCCCTTTTTTTTAATAATACAAATTTAATTATGTCGAGTAATCCTAAATGATTCATCAGCATTGGTCTGGCAAATTGCAGGGTTTTATAAATAGTTACACCAGCATTGATGTGCTTCATAACAGTGGAGAAGGAGACAAAAGTAATATGTGTAACAATAAGCAGTTTAACTAAGCTATTTCTCTGAGAAGATGGTTGTGCCCAAAAACAGATGTAGACAGCCACAGCAGAGTACAAACATTGCATTCACTTACAAAAAAAAATTAGACACTTCTCATAATCTCATAATTGTGAGATCTAATATCATAATAACTATTTGACAGATCTCATTAGACAAACAATAATGAAAATGTTTACTTGGTGTGTTTTCTGTTGTGCAGAATCTGGGTCCATCTGTGCTGGCAGGAGTGGCTGTGATGATTCTGATGGTTCCTGTTAATGCTGTCATTGCCATGAAAACCAAAACTTACCAGGTGCTGAACCTATCCCCAAAGACACACCCTTTGTGCTCCTAAAGCCATAGAAAACCTCATGAGTAGGTATACTTAGACGCTTTTTTGAGCCTTTTTAATTTTCACAGGATGTGATGTGTGCAGTGACACTAGAAAATTGTTTAAATGCTTGGACTGTTTATAATTAGTTGATGGAAGCTGAAGCTGTCAGTAAAAATATGTTTTATTAAATAAATAGAAGCACCAAAAGTCTGACTCGGCAGTCGAATGAGCTGTCATACACTATCAATCAACGCTTGGAATGGAAGACATCAAAGACTTCTGTCTGTTAGTATTTTTAGAGATAAGTTCAAGTTTGGAGTCAGCACCGAGTGGCCATCAGAGGTATTAGATTTTAAGATACTTCCACATTGGTTTCATTTTGGAGCTGAAGTCCTTGTCCCTTGGTAAAATGAACATACACAGATAGAATACACATTTCCTTTCTGAAGTGTGCTAAGTGATTTTAACTCCACATTGTATATGTTTGTTTATTTTTATGTGCATGTGTATGTGTTGAACAGGTAGCTCAGATGAAGAGTAAAGACAATCGCATAAAGCTGATGAATGAGATGTTGAATGGCATCAAGGTTTTGAAGCTGTATGCCTGGGAGTTGGCCTTCAAGGACAAAGTGTCAGAAATACGAGAGAGTGAGCTTCAGGTGCTGAAGAAAGCTGCCTACCTGGGTGCAGTGTCCACCTTCACCTGGGTCTGTGCACCTTTCCTGGTGAGTCAGCACACATCACATTACAAATTCAGTGCTTTGTTTTCTCACAGGACACAGGACATCGTGTTCAGCTAGCAGAAACAGCATCTCTACAATATGTTAGAATGGCGATCACAAGTTTTAGAGGATCTGCAAAAGACAAGAAGAATACTACTGTAGCTTTAAAAAGCCCCTCTCTCTTGTTTGGTTTCCGTTCAGGTGGCTCTGTCCACTTTCAGTGTTTATGTGCTGATGGATGAACATAACGTGCTGGATGCTCAGAAGGCCTTTGTTTCACTGGCGCTCTTCAACATCCTGCGCTTTCCTCTCAACATGCTGCCTATGGTCATCAGCAGTATTGTGCAGGTCCGTGTGCTCTCTTCACTCACATTGCATTAACATCCACTTTGGCATATCCGATCACATGCAGACAGTTCTAATGCAAGGTCTGAACACACTCAGGATGCATTCAGAAGTGATCTGGGATCACTTCGTGATCTAATTATAGGTTGATATATATATATATATATTTTTAAAATGTATTTATTTTATATATATATTTTTTAATTATTATTGTTTTTAACTGTTTTTATCTGCCCCTCATTTTTGAGGGCGTCCTAATCCTATGAAGCAAGCGACAAACATTATCAGATGCTCATCTGGATTTTATAAATCCAGGTTGGTCATAAAAGAGAAATAACAGCAATATTTGAGCTAGTAGAGAAGAAGCCTTTGCTGATGGAAAACTTAATCAAGTTCAGCAATAATGGGCTGAGCTGGGGCCAAAATGCAATGTATAGTTCTGGAGTTAAGCCATCTAGACTGAGAGATCTGCCTTTATTCAGCTATTGCATAGCTTTTCTTAGAGAAAAGAAAAGCACATCTCCACTTCTTGTATTTTGTATCAAATTAAAAGCCCTCTGCAGGGTTGTCTAAATTGGAAATTTGTCTTCATTCATCTTCCGTTCATCTGTGCTTAATCCACAAAAAACCTTAAAAGACATTAAACATACATAAAGGACCTAGCAGGAAAATGCAGGGTACAAGGAAAAACATACTTAAACCTATCATACAAAACCGTGTAAAAACAAACACTGATGTCAAATAAAATAAAATACAATAAATAAAAACCTGTCATATGAAAAGTGCATATAGTTCCTACCATTGAAAAATGAAGGTACATCAATAAGTCAGTCAATAAATATCTAAATACACGTACATACCCATACATATGATAATAAAGCTCTGCTGATTTAGTATTGATTCTATCCCTCATCTCACCTTTTAAAATTTTAATTGAAATGGGGACAAAATACTTTTTAAAATACAAAACAGCCGTATGGCATCTAAACGTCCTTCCTGATGGTAGTAACTGATATTTAGTTTGTAGTATGTGAAATGGATCAGTTATCTTGTTTACCTTCTTTAGTACAGCATGAATAGGTAGGCTGAAGGGATGGATGCTGTATTACACCCCTTATCTTAAGTGCAGTCTGCATGAGCTGAACCAGTTTAGAATTAATCTCAAAGAGATTAATTAAACACTTAAAAAAAAGTTAAGATAAACTCTGAGCTTTGAACTTGAACTTTGAGTCTCTGCAAATAGTGTCACCGCTGCTGTAGTATGCTACAGGGGATGTCAACATGTGAGCTCCAGGTCAATGAGCTATCCATAAAAATACCAAGGTATTTGTATGAGGAGACCAGAGAGATAGTTTCATTGTGGATGATCACAGGCCTGTGGTCACCAAGGTGGTTTTCCACACACCAGTCTACAAATCTTTGTATTTCTAAACAATGTTCAGAGATTTGCTGTCCATCTTCAGTAAACCTAAGATAGCAGTATCATCCAAGAATTTAATTATTTAGTTACTCGGGTTATGATTCCTACCTCATTAGTGTATAAAGGGCAGGTGAACTAACACACCCCTGAGGGGCTCCTGTGTTCAGTGTTTGGAGTGCTGATAGAATGTAATTGACACTGACCTGCTGTTTACGATTGGTTAAAAATAAGTGATACCATTAATTAATTGTATCATTTAACAGCCAATATGTGTCTTTCAGGCTAGTGTGTCTTTGAAGCGCCTCAGAGTGTTTCTGTCACACGAGGAGCTGCAGGCGGACAGTGTGGAGCACAAAGGAGCAGCAGGCTGTATGTTCTGTTTTGCCTGTTCATTTCTCCCTCTCTGCATTTCTTTTCTCAGAATTGGTTTTGTAAATCCTTCATGGGTGAAATATGGAGGCATTAGACATGCAGTTTATTCCAACATGTCTCTTTTATTCCTCACAGCCCCACACATTATCTCCATAATAGATGGAGTATTCAGCTGGTCGAGAAATGAGTCACCAACACTTAAAAGGTAAAACACTTCTGTGTATTCAAATAAATAAACACTTGACTGGTCTTTTAACATAACTCGTCAAAATCGATCTTTCAGCTGATGTGTGGAGATGTACACAGCCATGTTGCACAGAAGACCCTTTATTTTAACCGTATGACTAAAGAACAGGTCCCTTCAGGTTTTTATTTTTCATTTTTTACCTTTAGAAATGTGTATTCTTTATTTACAGTGATGTTTTTTATATAGTTACACAAATGTCCAGTTCTAAGA
Organism: Coranthus polyacanthus; assembly: GCA_037367275.1. Taxonomy (NCBI): domain Eukaryota; kingdom Metazoa; phylum Chordata; class Actinopteri; order Kurtiformes; family Apogonidae; genus Coranthus; species Coranthus polyacanthus. Next base: position 4,797 of record JAPQRN010000646.1, on the reverse strand, counting down.
TTACAGTCTAAGATATTTTTCAAAAATCTGGTCTGAATTTTCCTGAAAACAAATATAAAAGATCCCATTTAAAAAAGTTAGTGGCTTCACAACACATTGGCTCTCATTTATCAATCTATCATAAAAACCAGCGGATATTTGTGCGCAGTAATCATCTTACAACAGCGTTCATGCGTGATTCATCAAACAGACGTATTCCTCTAATCCTTCCAATTCCATCATACAAATATTCTGGTGTTGATAAAGGCAGCAGCTGAAAACAATTGTCATTTAAATATCACACCCCTATTTATTCTGCTCCTGCCCCTTGAGTTCACGACATGGAGATATGGAATATGACCAAGAAGAGAAAACTTCTCTGACCTTGAAATGGAAAATATAATGTCTAGATGAAACAATTAACCTGAAAAGTGGTATCAAAGAAAGTCAAAGTGCAGCATGGAAAGAAATCACTGCTGTGGCCAATAGCGTTGCTGTCAACAAGCAAACTCAAGCTGAGGTTAGAATATTTCATTTATGCATCCGTGATATGTAGCTTATTCTGCATATAACAGTAGGACTAATATATTGTTGATATCTGATAGATGATATTGCAGATCTGTACAAATAGGTGAAAGAAAATTGATCAGATCTCAAAGTCGCCACTAAAAAGTGTGTCTGGAGGAGGCCAGCCGGAACCCAGTCTTAAAGGGATCCAGACTGAGGAGTGCATAATCACGAAACATAATGCACAGATGCAACGCTGTGTTTCAACTGGATAATGGTAAAAACCAAAAAATCTAGGCTCTCTTTTGTTTTGAGGACGTGCTCTGCACCGTGTTGGCACACACGGACCCAGACTAAATTGCTCACTACTACCCATTAATGTCACTGTAATGCTTCATGATCACATAAATAAAATATTTAGCTAAACATTGTGTATTGTCAGTTTTCATTGTTGAATACTGGACCGTCTTCTTGTAAGTTGATGAGACAGCTCTGTGTGCAGAAGTTTAATAGCACCTTGTTTTTATATTGTGCAGTTTATCCCCACAGACCAAAATTATGTCACAAACCTTCTCTGGCAAACTCAAAGCAAAATTAATCCTAACACCAAAAACACTGGTAACCCTGTTGATGGTAAACATTTGTGAAAGTTATTTATGTGGAATATGATATAAAGTTAATGTAGGGTTTATCATATAGTTTATCATAGGCAACGTATTATTAGGTGATGAAAATGTAACTGAATATGTTTATATGCCAATCAGAAGATATCAGCCAGTTTTATTCTGCTGTACCGCATGTCCACACTGACTCCAAACGTCTGTACATGAGATGAGACCTGTCTTGAGATTTGAATGTAGCCTCCGCTCACAATCAGATAAATGCTGAACTTTGCATGAATGAGCATACGCCCACTTTTCGGTCGTACTTTCATTTGATAAATGAGGGCCATTGTGTTCACTTGTCATTTTGCTGTTGACAGGCTGAATGTATGTATCCCAGAAGGCTCTCTGGTGGCTGTGGTTGGACACGTAGGTTCAGGAAAGTCCTCACTGCTCTCTGCTCTGCTTGGAGAGATGGACAAACTGGAAGGATCTGTGGCTGTCAAGGTAACACACATACTGTCACACACAGAATGAATGAATGAACCTAATGAAACATTTCTGGCTTTAAGTAGTCTGAAGTCCCTGATTGAGGTTGATTGATATTGAAATGGAGATTCATTTATTGATTTATTCTTCCACCAAGGGAAATTCAGTTGTCCTTTCGCTGAAATAAAATAACTATTCCAGTCCACTTCCTCTTCATAAAGTAGTCTGTTTGCAGTGCAAGATCTGTATGCTGCACGAACTGGTGGACTCTGGTCTAAATCCAAACCATGAGAGGATTCCACCCAGATTGTTGCCTGTTGATATTTTAAAAAAAGCAATAGGAAAAGTATGCATTTCTTCTTCCTGCATTGAGTTCTACAAGGCTGCTGTACCTCAACTGCTGTCACACTTGTCAAACAAAGTGGGACTATTAAACTCTGTTACGAAGCTACAAACACTGGCCACAGTCTGAGGTAAAGATGCAGAAAAATAAATGAGCTCCAAGCCCAGTGTCAAATACAGTGTGTCTGGTGTCCGAAATGAGAACACACAGGGAATTTCCCCTTTAGAAAGCTCATCTTATCTATGTATTTTCAGCATACTTCTGTTTCGCATTTCTGTTATTACACTGAATGTGGGTTTGGTTCTGTGCTCTTCCAAAACACATGTGACTAAAACAACAACAGTACTCTTCTGCTCTACTACTGTGTTGATCTGTCCAAAGCCACTCATCCTGCCCCCTGTAATTTTGTGGTCTGGGTGGTTCAACATTAGATCAGCTTCTAATAGATCAAACAACACTGAAGCACAAATATTCATTATGTTAACATCTTTTCTTTCTTTAATATTTGAGAGCCCCAGGTTAACTTAGGACTGTCACAATTATTACATAATTGCCATACCGCAGTTATTGATTGATTGATTTTGTGCATTGGTTTGGTATTTCAGTAACAGGCTTTGTATATTTTAGTCATGTCATATCTGCCATTTTCACTTTTTATGAACAAAAGGCAAACAAAAATATAATTGATTTTATATGTTTCAAAATTCTATGGCAATAAAGGGCTCTACTTTGTATGGTATAAGGGTGTAATTAAACCTTTATTAGACTTATACTATTTTTTCAGGTTATCTGTATTTATAGTCTTTTGATTTGGACTGAGAGGAGAGAGCTGCAGAAGGAAGGTGTGTATTTTCAAATTCTGGTAGTTTTTCCCCTGATTTCAGCAGCTGTAATTGCCTACTCAAAATTCAAAATCACACTAAGCACAGTTGCCTTGCACCGTGCCTGAGTATGATTGCTGCCCCTACCCACTCCCCAGCTGGCCAGGCCCAGGTATGGTTAAGTCAAAACCTTATGTAGTTGTTTTGTCTGCCGAGTGTTGTGCAAGATACTGAAAATTAGTAATTTGTTACCATCACTAGTTACTTCTCTCAAAAGTAATGTATGCATTACTTTTAATATTTTTATTTTAGTTTTTATTGCTTTAATTTTCTTATTAATGCATGGCTACATTATTTTAGTGTTTTTGTAGCACAGCATTGGACAACACATAGATTTTATTTATTACCCTTCCCACTATGCCTTTCTACATTCCCACCCACTATTTCTATTTGTCACTTATTTGTTTGTTTCCCCATTGAGATCTGTTCCCCCCTAGCCCCACCCCAGGTCAATAGGTTTGTTGTGTATGTCTTTATTAACAACCAACTATTGTTTTTTCTATCAATAAATAATATTAGATTTGTTAAAGAGTTTTCATTGTGAAATGCTAAATTTGAAACATGTCCTGACAGCTATAGAAACATCACTGTCAATTGTGTTAAATGAGAAAAGCTCACGTTTCACTCGTATCAGATATTTAAAATTTTGTTAAACGGAGGAGTACGAAGATAGATAATGTAGTATATATAATAGTAGATAATATTATCTTGTTTAATAAGATTAAGTTCTGTTTAAGTTACTTTCCGGATTCTGTATAAAACAGTTCTGTGTGACATTATTTCAGGAGGGTTTATTTTAGAATTCTGTCAGACCACTTTTAGGAGCATTACTGTCCCGTAATGTCATAGCATTCTGTATGTGATGCTGAGCACTCATGCATGTGTGTGTGTGTGTTTTGTATGTTACCCTTCAGGGTTCGGTGGCTTATGTTCCTCAGCAGGCCTGGATTCAGAATTCCACCCTGAAAGACAACATAGTATTCGGTCAGGAGAGGAGGGAGGCCTGGTATCAGCACGTGGTGGAGGCATGTGCCCTGCAGCCAGACCTGGAGATCCTACCCGCTGGAGACAACACCGAGATTGGAGAGAAGGTGTCAACACCCGATCTCCGATCACACACACACACACGCCATCTTTCTGGATAAACACGCAAATACTGACAAATAATGTCCAGCTCACACATGTCTACAGACACGAGTGAGAGGAAAAGGTAAAGAACCACTGAAGAACAGACGGTACTTGGTCTGCAATCACATTTATTCAAAGTTTTGCAATATGATTCTAAATCACCTGTTTACACACAGTGTTAAGCTTAGAGGACATTAAGACACATGAGGGTCTGTAATTGCAAATCATGCGCCCTCTGCAAAATAAAAGCATACAACAACATTCTAACACACAGTGTTGTAGTATTCGAGGTCAGTCTTTGGGTGTGTCCAAATAGTCCTTTTTGCTTAGGAAGGTTCCTAACTGAGTAAAATGACCCAGAAGTATCTCAGTGTCAGCCATGATAAGAGCTGTCTGAATTCTCTAAGTGCAAAGGAAAGGAGCTTCAATGCTTCCTTTAGTATCTCCTTTAGCATAGGATACACTTCCTTTATGAAAGGAGAGGAGAGCCATCCCACGATTTACTGCGGTGGCAACATTGGCCCACCTGACTGTTCATGAAAACAAACAATCAACATGACAAACATGGCATTTTCATCTTATGCCACAATTTGTTAATATGCTGGTATGTTTTGAACTTTAAAGAGTAGGTGAATATGAGCATGACTGTTGGTGTAAACTGTGGATTTAATGTTGTAGCAGAACCTGTGCTTAGTTACAGATACAAAGTTTGCATTAGATCTGCCTTGTTCATTTTATTAAACACACATGTGTAATAATGTCTTAATAAATCTGTAAACAATGTAGTGTAAAATTTCAATTCAATTCAATTTTCAATTCAATTTTATTTATATAGCCCAATATCACAAATCAAGATTTGCCTCAAAGG
>JAPQRN010000645.1:0-16083 GCA_037367275.1 Coranthus polyacanthus | reverse complement strand
GGGAGACCCTACCAGGGGCATAAAACCCCGGACAACATAGCTCCCAGGATCATTCGGGCACTCAAACTCCCCCACCATGGTAAGGTAGCAGTTCAAGGGGGATATCTTTTTTTCTATATGTTTAATTATTGTATTTTTTTATGCAAAAAAGAAAAAACCGACCTTTCCTTTTTTTGTCCTACACTAATAATAATAATAATAATATTTTTCCAATAAAACATATTTGACAAAAAAAATCATTGGTCTGACTATGCTAGGCCAGTTTTTTGCTCCTTTTTTTTGTCTAGATTTTGGACTGTTGGTGAAAAAAAGATCACTTTATGTTCTAGGAGATTATGAGGAGCTTTTTTCACTTTTTGTTGTTATCTTATAACAATTAATAAAAAAAAGTATAATGGGCAAATAAACCGATATTGAAACACGTTGTCTATGTATCAAACTATTTGCCAATGCAAAACAAAACTTTTTGCCTGTTTTCACTTCTTGATCTAAAGAAGAAGGTTTTATTGATTTGTTCTGAAAATAAATACTTACATCCTTCTCTCCCACTCACTTCTAAGATGCAGCTCACCAGATTTGTGAACCCATTTACCTGCCAAGCCTATTTGCACTATTTGTAAATCCATTTTGCCATCTGTGTTCACAGAATCTTCTTGCCCTGGAGACATTTCTCCCAAAGACTACAAACTGAAAAGGAAGTAGCAAGATCAGACAATGGGAGATATACAGGCAGAGAGCTACCGTCTAATGCTCAGCTGATCAGTCAGCTTATGAAATAACAATGGTCAATGGCAGGGATAGGTGAGACAGCTAAAAATGTTATCATGATAAACATTTTCAATCAGTATTGATAATTATCTTGATCATTTCTTTCCAGTTTTAAGGCTGAGTTTTGGTCTTGAGTGAAAGTTGAAGAAACCAGACAGTTATTTGTGGTTGTAAATTATTTGTAAAAGACAAAAAAATCTACATAAAAGATGCAACAAGATGAAAATGATACAAATACACACCTGTAGTCTCTGATTTTGTGATTTAGTTCTTATTTTGTTCATTCTCTTCATTTTAATGTAATGTTGCAAAAGGCAGCATACATGGTTTTAAACTCCTCTTGTGTCCAACATAAATCAAATCAAAGGATGAAAACAGTTGGTCTTGTGAGTCTGAGTCTTGTGAATCACCCCACGCTGAGTGAATCAAATGAAACGGCCCTGAATCAATTCCCTGCCATCAGACAACCACAATGTAATCAATTTTTCAGTCTTCCAGTTGGACCCATCTCTACCAGGTCTTATTAAGGTCACAGCAGCAATTTGAATATTTAAAATAGGACACTGAGGTGTCTGATGCACAAGAGGAAAAAGAACTGTTGGTATAAGGTATATACGTGTTAGGAGTAAAAAGTGATGGAAAATCTGGATCCCTGTATTGCCATGACATTTAATTAGCTTGTTATTATGTGACAACCAGCCTTAGTAATTTCCTTTCTCCTCTTTTAGAAGCACATTCTACAAGTTCCTACTTGTAGATCATCTTGTTGCATCAAAAAGTTCCTACTTGTAGAATGTGAGAAAAAACTAACAAATGAGAAAAAACAAAAAACAAGAAACAGTAATAACCCAGCGAAGAAACAGAATATCACATAAAGCGTTTTCTCGTTGTAGATTTATAACACAGCCTTAAGAGGCAAGTTGCTGTTGTCAGCTACGTTCTCCACATTTGCATAATAACATAAATGTGAATGACAATAAAGGTGCTGGTTCATATAAAGTCAATAATGCTATACAGCAGCGATTGTCATCCAGCCTACAGTATATTAATAAATTCATAATAATAGAATTCTATAAGACGGTAATAGTAAAAATACAGTAATAGTAAAAACAAATGACATGGAGGTAATTTGGGATCATATTCCAGAAAATGCTTTTTGGGTCACAGGGGAATTTTTCACTGCAATATTGTGAATGGCCACTGGGGGAATTGGCGACAGTTGTAAGTGCTGCATCCACTTTTCTTAATATATCCATGGGTGAAACTCACTGAGTTAACTCCACTGCTAACTTATTGAAAACACTGACCACACTGTAGCAGTTATGTTAAACGACACCAAGTAATTTCACCTACTTGATAAATGTCAATAGTTGTATTGTATGTATAAAGAAACTAATTAGTGCTATGTAGCAGGCTAGCTGACAGTCCATATACAAGTTAATGCTAGTAGGCAAGTGCCAGTAAACTTCATGAAACATTTGAGGGACAGGTCTTCTGTGTTGTCTGTCATGTTTAATCCATAAACGGAAGCTCCGAAAGTCTGACTCAGCAGGCAGCGAAATGTCAGACAAACCACACACAGCACAGCACACATACAACTTTAACACTTATTATAATTTAAACAGGTGAGTTACATATATATAGTATACATATTCCCCCTCCATGCAGTTGTCATGAACAAAGACATTTTTCACCTGCACATGTTTGACGAATAGGTTTACTGATCACTGAGATAGCATTGACTTGGAATAAGCTTTCATTTAAAAATACAAAAGTAGTTTGTGATGTAGTAAACTACTTTTGCTATCTTGAAGCTTAGCTTGCTACATTTCTCTGGTGTTAGCTTCACAGCTTCCTTTAATACCATAGTTCACTTCACTTTCCGGGTAGCTTGCACCTCCACCACCCCAGCCTCCTGCCTCTGCTATTGATTTTAAAAAAAATACAGAAGCTACAGTTGGACAGACAAAAAAGCACACAAACATATTTCCATGGCTATTGGGGGCTTTTTAAGCTCCATGGAGCAGAAAGCAAATTCATTGTTCAACATGTTGCAGCCACTTGCCTGATGGAGGTAACTGACAATCAATAGGCTCTTGCAACAACTACCCAAACACATTATGATTTGGTTCTTTATTCTTATTGTTTGTTTGTTCCCTATCATCAAATGTCTTCTCTCTGAAAAGAAATGCGTTGCGTCTGCATGTGTCTACATCATCACTTCAGCATAAACAGGTTCTGTCTCTAACAGGAAGGCTGAGGGACCTGAAGCCTCCTCTGGTTCCGACGACTGGGTTTTTTTTTTTGTTTGTTTGTTTTTTTTAATTATGACTGTGTCCAACAGTATTATCTGTCTAACCATGTCCTCCATGCTGAATGGAGGGGACAACACTGGCTAAACTGTTATTAGCATGTCAATACATACGCTGGAGATGTCACATAAGAGCTGAGACGAGATGAAAACTGAAGAGGCTCAAGTAGGCCGGAGTGCTTTGGTGTGCGTGCATTGTGAGCCACTTTGGTCGTCATCATACTCAGCTGGGTGTTTTCATCCCCATTATGAACCCTTGTCTGTTCCAAGTCCATGTTACTGCAGTAAAAGGACAGCAGCTGACCAACGTAAACTATATGTTTTCAGAGAAGCACTCTAGACCATACATTTTCCAGAAGCACCACCATCACCTCAGCGTAACAACAGCCTACACAGCCCTCAACCACTCGACTACCAGGCCACCCCAGCATGATGAAGTCCACCCAAAACAACATTTGGGAAAGCTGGCTTCGTCCACTCTTTATATAGTCTCTGCCCACTCCTGACTGAGTGGCCGTATTCCAGTGGGAAAATGACATCAGTGTGTGCCATCTATACCATGTAGTCTGTGTTTAGCACTGGTTTTAGTCCTGTCTTCTTTGAATTCTGTCTCCCAATGTAGATGCATGTATTTATGTTTTTCTTTTTCTTTTCGTTTGTCTTGTTGTAAAAACCCACTATTATATTCACCAATTCTTCAACTCTTCCTAATTTTTCTTCACACTTTTTTCACATTTCGTTTCTCAGACAAAGGTTGGCTGAGCCGTCTCTCAGTGCTCACAGGGGTTTTATTTCCAGGTACTGACATTGCATCTGATTGACAAGTTTATTCATCAACCTTGATTTGAATGTCAATGTCAGAGGTAACAGCTGACAGGCATTGTCGTTGTGAATATTTTGTTCCATTGGAACACAACATGAGAAGTGTATCTGAAGCACTGGCTACATTTTCTTGTCAAAAAGCCTCTCAAGTGACAAAAGACCACGGCATACACAAGGGGCTTAAAGTTGTGATTTTTCTGTACTTTTATTACTGTCAAGCCAGCAATGAATTCATCATATGTACTTTTTGGTACTTCCAGTTTGCCACTTATTCCAGACAGCTGGTAGTCAGATAATGACACAAATACTGTTTTATACAAAGATTTGTGCATACATCTGTGTAACCAGGTCAAAAATGATCATACAATGTGTTTAAGATAGTATTAATGATGTACATTAAGTTTAAAAGGTATTTCATGTTTGAGTTAAAATTGTATTTAATTTTAAAATGAGTTCAAAACTATGCAGAGGTAATACTATAAATACTGTTTTATTTTGAAGAGTTCATGACTGTAAAGAAGGAAGTGGTATGTGTCAATAATACTAAACATTCATTGGTTGAGGTGTTTAATAGGCAGGTGTTCAAAACAGGAAGTGCGGCTTGAGGTGATATGGTTGAAATGATGGACAGAATCGCGACAGAGGAGACGTTCACGAAAAGTTTCTGAAACTGTGTAGTGGCTATTTTAGACTTACTACTCGTCAGTCTGTAACAAGATATTCATGTTACACCCTTTCGCCGAACAACTAGAGAGACTTTTGCTCAAAGTGTATCATACAGTTGCACAGTAACGCTGCACACTGGATTCAAAGGTACCTATTTTTATTTTTTGCTCCCTTGAGTGAACCGGACATAAGTTTTGTAACTGAGTGTGAGCCCACTTGAGTATTAGTGTCATTTGAATTTTGGTTACTGTGTATCATACCTGAGAGGAAATGTTACTGTGTCATCTGAAACATTATTTAATTTAAAGAAGGGAATATTGCATTTTACTTTTATTTTTGAAACTTTTTAAAAAAGAGGTAAATAATACATTCCTCAATTTGACACATATTTGAGTCTGGTGTTTTATTACTGTTTATTAAAAGGAGACCCAAGACATTAAAAGTGTACACTGGCAGAAGAAAATACAACTACCAGTACGTTACATTATCATTTGTTATTGAATTTAAGTTAAGTCATTAAAAGAACTCAGGGCTCTTCCCTGAATAAAATAGGGTTTAAGAGGGCTACATTTGGGTATTTTAAAAACATGTAAAAATAGCTGACTGACTGGACGTTTCACTGTGAACCAGCAGATGAGTTTGCCTTTCTGTTTTTTATTTTGGTGTGTCATGTTCAACATCACAAATGCCACAGGAAACGGTAGATTTCCCTTGAATTTTCTTCAACTCGGAAGACACTCTCTCACCGTGGCATCTTGCACAATACCAATAAGACCAAAATCTTTGTTCCAGACAGTACTAAACAACTAATAAGGGCTATTATATTACTATTATCATATAATAATATGATAATCTAAAACTTCCATGTGCATCGTAGCATCGCACCAGAAAATGAGTGAAAAAATGTTGTGTTTCAATTGTTGTGCTGCTGATTGGAGATGGAGTCAATAATACTGGAGAGTCATGTCAATTGTACCCTTTCACACTGAAGGCGTAGTGGGTCTTTTGTCAAGTGGAACTGCGAGTTAAAACAAAGTGGGCTTGATATTAAAAGAGAAACAAAGAATTCATGTAACTGCAACTCTGGAGGCCCCAACAGCAATGACTTGATATGGCAGGAGCTGAGGGAATAGACAAGTCTGTGCACTGTATACTAATATACCATGTATGTAATTCCCACGATGCTTTTTGTCATGACTACCATCAGTTTAATTTGGGTGGAGTTGCTGAGCTGTCAACTGTGTTCTTGGATTTCTTGATGCACGGATATAAAATCTTCAAAGATTAGATGGCTGCTGTGGTTGCAAACACAAGTACTCACCCCTAGTGTTTACATCCCTGGCAGTCTGTCTCCATGGCTACTTCCTTTTTGGTGGTTGAGATATTAATCAGAAGCTGACGCACCAAAGCAGCAGGTCAGGAGCCCACACAAGCAGCAGTGCATACATACTGAGTCAATGCTTTCATTCATGTGTGGGAATTATATTGCTCTACAGTATTTTTTATTTTTAACAACAGCCAAGATCAAATTGAGGTGGGACTTGAATTTGCCAACACTAAAGACCACAACGTTGGCTGTTTGTGGCGAAAAAACACAGGCAGTCCAATGTGCAGTAGCCGTTATATAGCTACAATGGCAGCATGTACAGTGACTGTATGTGGTTACATTTAACCAGCATTTCACATATTTTGTAAGTTGCTCTCCTTGTGTGTCTTCCTGTCTTTGTTTCCTTTTCCCTCCACTCATTTATCTCACCTGTGTCTTGTGTCCACTTCTCTGCCTATCTTCCCTTCAGTTTTCCAGTATCCTAGCCACACCGATTCACCTGCAGTTTCCTTCCTTTTGGCCCTGTTTCCACCCACACACGCCTATCCCACATCAGCAATCACAGAGTTTATACAGACCACTCACTCTTGTCTTTGTCCCTTGTCAGTTCATCGTCTACTCTCACGTTTCCCCTCACACGTCATCTCCAAGATTCTGTTCCTGCTCCTGTCTTGTGACCTTGTCTGAGTCCCATCTGAGTTTTCCCTTTTACACCCATGGCATTATTGATGTTAACGTACAGTGGGCTATATCTGTGGAGAATCCCTCCTCGAACACTGCTTCAGGATGAAAGTGGCTGAAGTACAGACAGTTCTATATATTTGGATGGATGGGTTTATAATGCTGCTGCTGCTGCTGTCTGGGGTGTAAACAACCACTGCGTTGTCAAAGGCCGGTTAGCTACCTTTAGCTAGTTACCAAACAATCTCATCTTAATGATGGATCGTTAATTTCACCACGCTAGAGCAGTAGTGACAGCAGCATTATTCTGGTTAGGTTAACACAATATCTTATGACATAAATCTAAACATTTTTTCTAATAGCAGGTGAACAGTTTCAACAGTTTAAATGGGCCTCCATTGGCAGCCTGCTGCTGTGGACAACAAAGCGGTGTGATTTTTATACACTTGTATGACAGCAAGTATAAATGTACTTCCATGTGCCTGGGCTTTGTTTTTCAGACAGGATTGTGTACAAATACAACCCAGGCTTATCAGTGCATCCGATTGACCAAAACTTTTTAGCTGAACAAGAACAATAAGTTCAGTCAGATTCATCCACTATCCTTGCATTCTAATCTGTTCATGCTGTTCTCTCAAACACTAGGAGTTATGGTCAGAAATGTGTGTGTTGTGAGGTCAAAACAACCTTGACCTTTGGCCACCAGAATCTATCATCAGTTCATCCTTCATTCATCCAAATGAATGTTTGAGCCAAATTTGGAGAAATTCCCTCAAGGCATTTCTGAGATATTGCATCACAGCAAGCTTGACCTTTGGCCACCAAAAACGTTTCACCTCATCCTTGTGTGAAAGTGAACATTTGTGCCAAATTTAGGAGGAGGTACTGCATTTGAAACATAACGGGCACCGCAAAGACACAGCTTCATCAGGTACATACATGTAGACAGGACCAGGTAGACATACATGTCTACCTGGTAAAATAACTGGTGTGCACTATAAAAGACAATGGCGTACTACTATAAAGATGTGACCAAACATGAAAACTATGAATAGACTGTGGCAGACTATGACGGGCTGCCACAGTCAGAGATTTTTAAATAGCCAAGCCACTACACTATATATTTCTTTCATTAGCACAAGCTCACAAATCAACCAACACAGAGGGGCACATGTTCCTGAGTGTAGAGGCCGAAGAGTCGCACTGAAGATGTCACAATATGTTTACGTTGCGTTGCTATGCCAACCATCTGAATCAAGGGGGTACTATACCTGCAGTGGAAATGCAATGTGCTGGTACTAGAGCGGAGTCGAGTAACGATGATGTGAGTTGAGTTGATACCATCAGTCGAAATGCGCCATAACATGAACAGTCTCATTTGTATCAAACGATTTCACAGATATGACTTCTGTCAATGTCAGCAAACAGCTGAGAGGTAATGGTGCTAATCTCAGTACACTGCATTAATGTTTGCATACAGCATACTGCACTGTACATTGACTGATACAGAAAACAGCATGTACTCTCCATTACATATGTATGCAGTATGTGATGCTCTATCACATTCTGGACACTACATACTACATACTGTACATGCATACAATAAAAACAACTGTACAAACACCGTCAGAGTCAAGCTTTTACCACCTGTAACTGTGATTACTCTGGAGTCTTGATGGAATTAAGTAGCAGTGTCACTTAAGCCCTGTGGCGACTGTAAATGCCATGCTAAGTATGGCATTTAGATCACTGTCACTCACTTATTCTCTTGTTTTTATTGTCAACCTGCGCAGCTCTGCTTCAACCTTTAGCACAGACTTCTACATTTATCTAACATTCTCCCACACACTGTGTCGATCATGCTTTCATTTCCTCTTTAATATCCTTCACTATTCTCTTCTATTCTGCCTTGTTACTCAGATATGGGGAAACGCACACAAGCATACCAGGAGATCACAGGATGTTAACTTCTGTTTGAAACAGGGTTCCTTTTGTTTTCTCTAAAACACAACAGGAGAACTAATAATGAAGTAAACCCATCTGTCGGTCCTCTGTTCCTCATTAGACTACGGTTTAGCTTGTGAGAGCGCAATGGACCAAAGATTAGTTTTGCTTTCACAGGTAATTAATGACTGTCTGGCAATTAAGGAGCGAATTAAGTCTGTCTTCTCCTTTACGCTTATTTAAACTGTCAGCTGAATCTCTCTGCTCACAGCTGTACTCTATGCTATATATGTAGGCTAGTGCTGTCAAAAGTAACGCGTTAATTGTGTGGTTAATTTAAGAATACTGAATGGATGGAGAATGGAAGAGCTTTCTGCTGCATCTGAAACATAGGCAGAGTGGGGGGTGAGTTGATATGATTCTCACATCAAGCCTTGAATGTTTTCTCAAGAGCCAAGAAACTTTTATAGTAACTTCAGTTTCATATAATTTCACCTCAACTCTCTTCTCTCGAAAAAAAAAAAAAAAAAGTCTAAATATTGCAATGATATTGAGGCAGAATTACAATAAAATGCATAGTTTATAGTCAAATAACAGTAAAATCTCTTGAGCGGGGACTCAAGACTCACGATTGCAACCGTAATCGCTGTTATCAGCCTGTGCAAATCTATAATCACAAAAAGCTGCAGTTTAAAGACTTAGGGTGATCTAAATGCAGAGATGAGAACGGATAAACACAATCTGTTGTCTAGTGATATAGAGAGGTACTGTGTAAAACATTTGAAATGAAAGTAGTTGTTTTTGCATGTTTTATTGCCAGTTTGAGTAGAAAGACATTTCAAAATGAGTGATCCGTACATTTCCCTTAAAAACCAAACTGACCACAATAATCTGTATATAATAACTGTGCAGTCCCTCTAAACCCTCCAGAAACCTAAAGGAAAACCCTGACATGGTCTAAAAATGACACTTTTGTGCTGCCTTTGGATGTTCTGATGAAAAAAATGACAAAACCAAGAAGTGGGAAATAACATTTCACTGGCGCAAATTTTGCTGTGAACGTGATTAACTTAATAAGTATCAGGACAGTTTATGACTATATGAGGAAAACTAAATTAAGCTAACTCGGATTATTAAATATGAAAATTTTTCATTCAAGTTATGCAGATGGTCAAAACATGTCATTCATCATTCTTTTTATATATTTAAATGATGAGTTTAGAGATGAATGTGTATTATTCATGTCTCTTGCATAAACATGACATCCAAGTCATTTCTCTGGTGTGTTTATTTTCAGTTTTCCAAAACTATAAGATTGGTTTAAAATAAGGCGGGGCCCCCCCCGTGACCCTCCAGAGGATTAAGCGGTTACGGAAAATGAATGAATGGTTTAAAACAATGTGTATCTGTCACTGCAAATACTCACATTCTGTTGATACAAAATGTGAGTATTTCATGGTATATATGTATAAATGAAACCTGAATCCTGCCAGAAATCTGATCATTTAACTTTAGTACTTGTTGTCATTTATTTCCAATACTTTAATCACAATTATATCAGCTGGCAGCTGCAAATGGGGGAAAAAAATCGACCTGGGTGAGCATGGACCTGGACCTTTGGTCTAAGCCTGAATTTTTATGTCTTGTCTCTGGTCTGAATTAGAATCAGAATCAGAAATAAAACAAACTGAGTAACGTGCAGGTTTATCAGACGGCCTGTCTGGTGTGTTTTTTCAGCATATTAGGACGTCACTGCTGTTGTGAGACCGCTTAAACACAAAGTCATGGCCAAGAACAGAGTGTATGGAGACTGAGACAAGACCAAGACTTTGAAGGGTTGAGACCAAGTTGGGCCGAGACCGAGACCAGACTAGATACACAGCAGCGGCATGGTTGTGTATAAGTGGTGAGATGATTCCTGTTACCAGCAAGTGGCAGTTTATTCAAAACGTGGTCTTGAGACCGGTTTCAAGACCAAGACCATTGTTATAACACTACTGCAGACTGTGATAGAAGAAGTACCTCAGCTGGCCCTATACAGCAAATCTAGCCAAGGCCAAAATACATTAATCTTTGAGGCCTGTGTGTGAGGCTGTCCTGAACTCCAGGTGCTCATTTTATAGAGATCACAGCCGAGATTCTGCCCTTTGGTTGGCTTTCAATAGTTTGAGGGGAGACATGGCACAGAAAATGAACGTGTCTTCTTGCAAAGGTTCCCTCTCACTGATGGACGTCCCTTCAGTAGTTGAACTGCTTCAGTTAAATCCCCTGTGATTTAATTGGGATCGCTGCTCGTAGTATAGATATAGAGCCAGATTCATTTCCTGGCGAAGTCATCAATGCTGCCATTAGCACAACTGCTTAAAGGATTGAATTTATTTGTAAGAGTCAATATGCCAGATTAAGCCCTGTCCCTTTGAGAATGAATTCCACATCCGAAGAGATATCCTTTTTCTCAGTGGGAACCTTATTGGATCCAGTTCTTTCATAGTTAAAGGTCATATTAATAATTCTGAAAGATTAACTTTTAGTATTAACAGATTAACTCTTACTGTTAACAGCTACTGCTTCACTGTAGTAGCTGGTAATGAACCAATCACAGCTGGATAGTGAAACATCTAATAACAACATAGTAGAGCATGGTCCAGTGTAAGCTTCACCAATGATCTGAAACAGTTCACTTCCTGTCTCCTGAGTGGGCATAGTCAGAGGGGTTAAGAACATCATGTGGATGGATGAAGGTAGATTAATAAGGTCTAAATAAAATAATAATACACTAATACCATAGTGTTTTTTTTTTTACTGGTAACTAAAATCATTTTATCATTATCATTCGCTTTATTTTCCTGCTTGTTTTTATCTCGTTCAGATGAGATTTGTGTTGTCGGATCTTGCAAGACTTTGTTGCTGAGACAGAGACAGGCTGTCTGAGAAATGTCATTGTCATGTCAGAATGTTCAGAATGTTTTTGTGGAAAAAAAAAAAGAAAAAGGGTCCAATATTTAATTGGGTGACATTGGGATGAAAGAATCGTGGCGAAATCTGTAAATCATGTTCAATTCTCTCATTGGAATGAATGGGACAGGATCTGCCTCTAGTCTCCTAAAGGGGCGGGACACTGGCAAAACCATGTGACACTGGTCATTACTCTGGTCCACAGTCAAACATGGAAGGTGACAGCATTTTAACACTGGATGCCACCCATCATAGAATGTCAAAAAGAAGTACAAGTCTGGGCTAATGTAGAAACAACGACTATGTTTAGATTCACAAAATATTCCGGGTTTTGCCCTTATTCTGAAAATGACAAAATCCCTAATATGCTGTTTACATGGCTAATGGAAATGAATATTCCACTGCTATTTCTGTTTACATGAAGCCATGCATACCCCATTAAAAGTAAATGTTTTTTCAGTTCAGTTCGCTTTGCACACAAACAGCCACTAGAAATGTCCTTCAAAGGCCTACTGTAGACTTATACTTTACATTTCAGGACCTGTACTTTGTCTTTTTTTTACATAAGTATCTGTACTTATACTGGAGTAAACAATGTGTTGACTCTTGCCACATCTGATTATCACTGTGATTTGCAAAAATCATTGCCCTCTTGCTGCAAGCACAGCTCACAAAATTGCTCCACTAATAGAAAATAATGACAAGCTGGAGACAAAACACGAATAAGCTGATGATTATGCCCCACAGTCCCCTTTGCAGTTAAACTAGTGTCTAACCTTGTTACAGTACATACATTCATTTAGACTTGTATCGTGTCCTTGAGGCATTCCATGTCACGCTGCTTCCATCTGCATTTCCATTGTATCCTTGTAGCTCAAGGGTCATTTATGGTACAAATTCAGACTGCACTCTGTTCTCCTTGTAACAAAAGCTGGAATCTGCCAACACACAATAAACCATTGTTGTTGCTATTTTAGTCTTTAATGTAAGACATTTGAGTGTTTTTATTGATAGAGAAGTTTAAGGAATGAAATCCACCTGAGACATTTACTCCGGAACTTAGAAATTGAGTTGTCTAATGTCTACAAACCACCATCTCCCAGCACAAAACAGGCTCCAACACAAACGTCACAGAAGTACACAAGCATGCATGAACCATCCATATTGAACCTTTAGTATGAAAGATGATATTTTTCTGGTTTGTGTAATGACTTAACAAATGTAAAAAATTGCCATCTATTCTCTTAATTGAGCAGCAGTAAGGCAATTTAACCTTAGGGCTTCATATTTATAGTGACAATATTTATCTTCTCTCCTCCATGGCTTTATCCCTTAAGCCCTGTCTGTGAACCAGTGATAGCACGTCGAGAGCACAAATGAGGGACACTTCTCAATCCCCCTTTTTTTTTTTCTCTCTCGTTCCTGTGCCACTGCTGCTCCTCTGATGTGTAGATTGCTCCTCTCCTGATGTTAAGATTGGGTGGCTCTCATCTGCTCAGCAGTCGGCTGGGCTCGCTAGTTTGGTAATCTACAGGAGGGAATCACATAGGGCTCACTTTGTCTGGAGATTTGTGTAATCTCAGGAAGCGGAGACTTTTCTGAGAACGACCTCCGCCTATCAGCACTGCCATCGCATTCTCTGATGTGAACAGAGGAAGAAGGTGGAAAAGAGCGAGAAGAAATGCAGTTTGTCTTTTTCTCAGAATGTGATACCGGTGAAAGGGTGTTTTAAGACCAATGGAAATTTGCCCCCACTGTGATCAGTTGCTCCACCTGAATTGCATCCAGCTTAGCCCCTGCTGCGGATTCAGCTATTGTGCTGTATTTTTAGAATTACTGCAGGGGGAAAAGTTCAGGTGAGGCATTGTAGGAACTGTTAAATGGACAAGCACAGACAGCATTTTTTGTGGATTTAGTTGGCAGAAACACACACATACAGACAACATGAAATAATAAAAATGTAATGTATGTTGCTATATCATGATCAGCATGTCTGTCATCCATCTATCCACCATCATTTTGTTAATGAAACATAACTACAAAACCATTCAAATTTGCTACAATGCATCAGTTATGTGTTGTAATGATGCCGTTTGCTATTTAGCAACCTGTAAACCACAAGGGGGCACTAGAATAAATGCATTTTGCATTTCCAAAGCACACGATTTGGAAATCCATTCAATAATTTTTCACCAAACCTGCTACATTTTATCAGTCAAAATAGCAAAAGGCACCACTCTATCCAAGTGGCAATCTCCTGGGCTGAAGAGTGAAGCCAGTGCAGTGGTGTCCAAACCTGCAGTAAACTTAATGTCCACTGGCGGCTGTCTCCAAAAGGGAGTCAGTCCCCATAGACCCCCATGTTAAAATGCAGCTGAGTCGGACATTCAGCACTCTTTATTGAATTCTTGTTTTTTGAATAAAAAGTGTTTTTCTAAGAAGTTAGACTAACAAGACCGTTGTTGAAGTTTACTGTACTTAATTATATTAACGTATTAACGGCGTAACTTAGCTACATTAAGTGATGTTAGCATTGATTCGTAGTGAATTATATGGTCTGTCAGCTAGCCTGCTAATTAGCTCAGGTAGCTGTAATTAGTGTGCTTGACATTACTGTCATCATACACAGCTGTATGTGTTAATATTTATTAAGTAGCTGCAATTACTTGATGGTGTTGATTACTACACTGTTACGTTTGATGGTTAGATTTAGGGAAAGATGCCAGGGCTTGGTGTAATACAGAAGTCCACAGAGATATGATTAAAAATTACTCACAGTGTCACCAAGACACAGGGCCAGATTGACGCAAGGATTACATGGCTTTTGCAGCCATTAAACGGGTGCAAATCAGACAAAAAAGCCTGTAAAGGGTAAATTTCAAACTGCGCTGCCAAGCAAACAGCGTCATGGTGCACCTGTGTCATTTGTATGAATGTAAATTAGGGAATAGTCATACAATCTGCCACTTTCTATGTAAATAAGCAAAAAATGTCTAATTCACAAAAGACCAGTGTAAATTGCCACATGCAGTTGGGCTGGTGCATTTAACATCTGTAGAAAGCTCATAAAATGACTCCTCACTTGTTCTCCATCTCTGTCCCTCTTTCTTCAAATCTTTGTGTATGTGATGTTGTGACGTTTGAATGTTATTTCACTAATGTTTAATGATATAATTTGGGAAAGATTCAGACATTGGGGGGAGGGTCAGGTGGGTCTGGGGCTTATCTTGGGCTTTCAGCTACTTAAAAATGAAAATGTCCTGACAGCGTTGATGGAGATCAGGCTGCTTTATGACAAACTCTTCACTCTTCTGAGTGTAACAGCTGCAGACCACACAACTTAATGGCTACTTAGTCCTGACTGATCTGGTGTTAGTGAAGTTATTGCTACTCTGCCATGTGTAAACGCACACTGACTCTTTTGGAGGTGCACTTTTGATTCTGCAGCCAAACACATCAGTGACACATGAACATTATTATAAGACATTAACAGAACACGTTTCAGACCTGCCTGAGTCACAATAACAGCTGAATCCTATTTTGACAGACATTTCAGTACATTGTTAAAGTCACAAGATATTAGAGAAGCAAAACAAGTAGTTCTCCACAGAGTTCTCCACAGTTTTCATTATGGACTGTCATAACGTGGGGGAAAGCCTGAAACACACACAGACGCAAAACAAACAAATTGCTTTCAGGTGCAAGAACTTCATGAGTGTGTTTGTACCGGCATATCATTAGTACAAAATGATATGCCGGTACAAACACAAGGCTGAGAAGAATGCTGGTGCTAATGCAGCACAATTCACAGTGCTATTAGCGGATGCAATCCATTCTTGTTGGATTTATCCCTTCGATCTTTATGTGCATTGTTACATTCAACAACATTAATATTAGCCTCCGTAAATCAGAGGAGGACAGACTGTTTCTTGTGTGAGCCAGGTGAAAAGAGGATCATATTTTTATTTTCCTGTTAATGAGAATCTAAGGGAGGTTCTCTTTACTAATATGTCCTCCATTTATGTGGATTTCTTTTCACTAGACAATTATGAAAAACTTGAGTTGTGCATTAGCAAGGGAATCTTTTTTGTTGTAGATTTTATGTGATTTTATATGAGAGAAGACAGAATATTTTGCTGAAGAAGTGATGAAGTGATTGCTGGTGTCTTGTAAACCCATGAGGAATCATTGCAATGACTGAGTGACATCTGGTTTGACTTAACACACAGGTTACTAAATACAAGTTCCATTATTCGATTTTGAAGTGGGGTAGATATTTTAACAAAATACAATATAGTGCACTACTAATTTTACAGCAAATGTGATACTAGGAGTCGTGTTAGGTAAACTTAAATATTTTCATTTGCTCATTATTGGACTCAATAATGAGCAACCCCTCACACCCACTTCATGTCCTGGATGTGATTCAGCAGAGCACATTCATTCACAGGCTGATCACACCCGAAAGCAGGATGGAGCGATACAGGAGGTTGTTCCTGCCAACTGGCATTAGACTGTTTAATGGTCATAAATAATCAGAATGCCCAGCATAGTGTGTGCATATGTATGTGTATATACAGCATGTATATCTATGTATGTGCACATGTTT
>JAPQRN010000644.1:0-16085 GCA_037367275.1 Coranthus polyacanthus | reverse complement strand
CCACTAACCTCCACTAACCTCCACTAACCTCTTTTACCAACTATGCAAGAATCATGTCAAAAAATAAGGAGAGTCGCATTTTAGGCCTTCATTTATATAGTCTCTATAGTTGAAAAGTGTTTCCTTTTTACATTTTTATATTTTATATACAGTAGTTTCGCATTGCCAGTCCTATTTCCACACTTCATTAGTGCTGGGGGTCTGGCTCAATCTATTATCTATCTACTATCTGTTTCCATCCAGCTGTTTTTATTCAGTATTTTCAATTTGCGCATTAAGAAAACCTGAGTGGGTATGCGGAAAACTTTAAAAAAAAAAAGTGAAATATGGCAAAAAAGTCAAAAAAGGTCAATGTGAATAAGTGCTATGGAAACAGATTCAGTGAATAAGTATGTGCCATTTAAAAAAAAACAACCTTCAATTAAAATGAGAAACATTAATAGTTACCACATTAGATGGAAAACAGCGATGAAATGAAACTGAAATGAAAAACACCATGTCACATAAAGTAATGTTAGACAAAGGCTTTGACAAACTGTAAAAGAGTTTGAAACAATGTTGTATGATCCAGACCAGACGTTTGGCTCGGTTAAGGAGGCAACAGCTTCCTGAAAGTACATGACACTGACGTCTATCAGCTCTTCAATCAACAGCTCAGGTCGCCTACATTTTTGGATGAAATATTACTTTTAACGGGCAAACTTTTATACCATGATGATGATTAACCAGATCTTAATCATATAACAGCAGTGGATGGAAATGCATTTAAATATCGGTTTTCTTTTTTTGCAGAATTTCTGAAAATTCTGTTAAAATTTCCAATACATTTGGATGGAAACCCACCTAGTGACTTTGCAAAAATATGTCAGGGAGAACTTGTTTTGGTGGAACATTTGCACAGGGGGAAGCGAGCCGTGGTATTAAAAGTGACTAATCCCTGCAAAAGAAAACACCACATAAAAAGATGTATGCATTTGTCAAACCTTGTCATTTTCAGTGTGTAGTTTCAGTGGTTGTCGTTCTTTCACGTAGTGAGGGGGGACTTTGAAAACGGTGACTCGATAGCGGAAGTCGAGGAGAATGTTGACTGAAATAGTCGCCCAATGGCAGGATCATTCCGACAGAGTACATCCTGATCCTGTCCTGAAGTAGATGATGTTTAATACATTCAGTGTAGCCTACATGATTTTCACTTTATAAGTATGAAATCTCTGACAGAGTTTGCAGAATATTAAGTTCCATCCATCCAACTGTCTGTGGTTTCTTCTGCTTCTGTGTATTGATTTTCTCTTCACACTGACTGACACAGGCCGGTCACTGGGCAACTAATCACAGTAGGCATAGATAGACTCATAGCAACAGGTCAACCCTGCCATTTCTTTTATGTTTGGTCTCTCAGCTGTTTAACAAAAGTTGCTCTCGGCAGCTGTTTGAGTACGTTTTGGAGGGAAACTCTTAGTCGGCAAAAGAAAAGAAAAAGAAAGGATCCTTTAACATTAGGAGTCTCTTTAGGAGCTGTTCATTTCCACAAACACTATCTGTGGCTGCTTTATGTTGTTAAGACCAAATACATTAGAATATTTTAATTAAGCGGTGCCCTCCCATTGAGCTGTCATTATCCACTTGTTTAAACTTTCTTTGAGTGTGCAGGATTTTCATCATTATACAGTGTGACATGCATGCAGGCCTTCCATACTAATCGCTTCATTTAAGTCATTATCGGTATTTAAGTTTCACAGACTCTCCTTCTCGACTTCCCTCATCTAGAATAGAAGTGCTGTTGGAGAAAACAAAACACTTGACGTTTTGTCCTCTCCAGTGGAGAAAAAATGAAACTCCTCATTTGTGTGCAGCCTATCTCTTCAGTAAAAATGTAGTGTTGTTCTTAGTAAACAAACCGGTTCGGTCTCCTTCCTTCCTCTGCCTCTTTCTCGCCCTCTGCCTGAGACTTTTTTCTTTCTTTCTTTCTTTCTTTCTTTTTCCGCTCTCTGTCTCTATCTCTCTCTCCCCCCTTTGAGTTCCCTGCTTCTATAGCTGCATTAAAGTAAATAGGTAATTAATCTGTGCCTTGGGGGCCAACAGCAGCACATACCAGCCCTGCGGCTTGCCCACAGGCTCAGAGGCATGACAGAAGCAAAGTGTGGGATGTTACTCATCAAACACCGCACCCACCCACCTCCATATCCGCTCATATATTCAGTCAAAATGATGCACAATAACATCTTGATTTATCTTTCTTTGACACAGACCTTGGTGAGATTTGTGGCACATGAATGCCTTTGAGTGTGTAATTAACTCTCCTTTCCCCCTATCTAATAGTGTAACTAAAGCCAGATGCACTTGTAGTGGCAGCTTGCCCAGTCACCTGCAGCGATGGAGGCCAGACGAACGTAGTCAGAGCCCCTCTCCTCTGGTTCGTAGGGGTAGCTCTCCACCAGGCTGAGTCCTGCAGACACAGAGGAGAGAGGGTTAGTTTATGTTGTTATGGCAACCCTGTCTTCTTCCTTTTCCACCATAAAACTACAGCTGAAAAAACCACATGCACACAGTGATTATTTACTAAAAGCGATTTATATGGGATAGACGAATATGTATGGATGAAATAAATACGTTAAAAGAAACTGCTCTTGGGACAACACGCCGACTGTCCACAGCTACTGCTTTCCAAGCACTGGCCTGAAGTTCATTAAAGAGTAGACATTCTGTCATATATTTGACTTGCAGAGGTCTTTGTTGTGGAGTTGTCCCACTCTTCTGTGGTGACCTCTCTGAGCTACCAGATGGTGGACACCTGACGTTCCTCCAACTTGTGTTTCAGGATGCCCCACAAGTGTTCGATCCCCGTCAGATTTAAACAAGTTGATATTTGTGTCATGACATGCCAGTATATCTCATGGTCTGGTGAAACTAAGTTGTTTGGTACATATGGTGATGAGCTTATAAACAGTATCAATGAAAGTGTCAAACATGTTGGTGGTGTCATCATTTGGGGCTGCATGACGCTGCTGCTACTGGAGAACTATGAATTCCAATATGTACTGTAACATTACGAAGGAGAAGATGGTCCTGTTGTATTTCAGCAGGACACTGACCCCCAGCATCGCTCCAAGCAGATCACTGCCTTTCTGAAGGAACGGTCCCGCATGTCACCTGATCTGAACCCAATCCAGCGCTTGGGGAATGTGTTTTGTTCACAGTGCAAAGTTATGATGACTGAAAACAAATTCGAGCATCTCCCGACGTCTTTACTGCAGAAATGAACATGGATTGCAGATGATGAGCTCAGAATTACAGTGTCTTTGTAACATTTCTTATGGCTTTGGCTTAACACTGGTATTTTTACCCACTTGAGAAAAAAATATCAAGATATATATTTTATATCACCATTCAGCCAAAATATACTGAGATGATTTTTTGTTCATATCACCCAGCCTTAGTGGGACACATACAGTCTTGGCCAAAGTTTTGGCAGTGACACAAATTGACTCTTTGCATAAATTTGACGTAATTGCCCATAAAAATCTTTGAAACTTTTGAAATGCATACCACACCTGTATACCACACTGTGGAAAAAAATCTCAAAAAACAAAATTTGTTTCACTGCCAAAACCTTTGGCCACAACTATGCTAAAGAATTCTCCCTACCCTTATAAGACCGAAGCAATTTTGCACAGCATCTAAGCTGAAGAAACAGAAAAAGTCTTTCACTGCTGCTTTGGAGAGAAAACATACCACAGCCTGAATAGACAGTGTGTTTTCAGGAAATAAGCTTTTTAAATGTGAGCAAAAATGCATAGATTTTAGACAAATGACAACAAAAACAGCATCACAGCATTAACCCCTCGACAAACCAAGGAAAAATCTGTAATAGGTGCCTATTCAAGTTGTTCAGTACATGTGTTTTAGTTGTGCATTTTCCCAAATAAATTAGCATTAAATCAAGTTAAAAAAAACAACTGACACACAGTGAAACCGGGGCTATTGGTGCCAGTGTAGTTGCCCGCTTTGCCCAGTAGGTGACTCACCCTTTACTTTATAAAAAGAAGAGTTGAATTCTGAGGTAGAATAACTTCAGTTACAAAAGCAGGTCATATGAGATTGGCAACTAAATGGCTGCATTTTCAGTTATAAAACAATCCATCAACACGACTTTTCAATCAGCGTGAGATAAATGAAGGACATATAATCTAAAACCCGGCAGTACATATTATATAACAACGTAAATGGTTTTAGGAACCGTATCAAACTATGAATGTATAAAAGCCCAATTCGCAATAAATCAATGATATGCTGGTCAAAACTACATCTCAAAATCCATTTGAAAATTGCTTTAAAAATACCAGCCGAGCAAATGTCATTTTTTAAGCTGCATGAGTTATGTAAAGCATTTGCTTCAGTAGAATTACAGTGGCAGGATTTCATTGTCATAACACATTGAAACCTTTTTACACCAAGAAAAGGCTTAAAAGTAAATGTAGGACAATGACAGTGCAAAGCATTGGAAAAGTGTACAAAGTGATAAACAAAACGAGTGAATGAACAGTTTAAAATTTTTGGCATAATAATTGGAATTTGCAGTTGAGCTGTCTGGATGCGGGAGCGTTATTTATTGTGTAACACATCTGTTAATCATGCCCACCTTTCAGGAACTAAACCATTTGATTCTGTGTTTTAATGTCAGTCTTACCATGCAGCACAGACTGGTGCAGGCTCCAGTAGATACTCAGGCAGTTCTTCTCCTTCTTCATGCCTCGTTTACATTGGCACCCATGTAGAGGAGTGGACAACAGTGCCGTCATGGCATTCTCACACTGGTTTCGGGCCCCGGGCCCCAGTTTCATGCTGCCATCCCCGGCTACACACTGCCTGAGGGTACGCAATCGTGGGCTGCAGGTGTCGTCGCTGGAGCAGGTGTCTCCGGCACGCAGGCAGTCCCATCCACTCGCAGAAAGAGCCATACGAGGGACTCCTGAAAGACAAAGAAGCAGAGGACAGGTTAGCTCGAGGTGCAGTGCCCCATGATGATCTCACAGCAGGCTCTGCGGATTTTTACTCGGTTCATTTTACTCATTTATGCCAAAGTTGTACATTTCAGTGGGTGAAAAACAGCTAAAATATCTTGCTTCTAACTTTTTTAAATCTTCAGAGTGTTTTTTTAGAAGTATGACGTACATCATCTCTCAGACATAAGTCTCTTGATAATCTGTAATAGCTGCGGAGGTTGTCTGTGATCTTAATCCTGTGTGAATCTGTCTTGTTCATAATTTGTAAAAATTCCACTGCGAATTATCTTCCATATGTCACCAAACACTGAGGCCGTGTGATAATATAACAGAGATGCCGTATGAATCGACATCTCTGTGACTTGCCAGGTTGTTTGTTTCTTCTCCAGGTCTAGACTCGAGGAGGCTGTGTTCGAGATTAGAAATTAAACTTCTGACAGCGTTTTGGGTGCAAATACAGGAGGCTCTTGTCACTACACAGCATGGAGATCCACTCGGAAAGAACAAGGTCAAATCATCAGTGGACATTGAAATCTTGAAAGATGATGCGATGGATAACATATATGTCTGCACGCGAGAGTAAGAAACATTTTTCAATCTTTCAAATGACTCAAAACCCGGTTTGGTTCACATTTTTTACTTAACATTTTTTGTCATTTGGATGATGCTTTGTGTTCTTAAGTCTTAAGTCTCCCACGCGCTACAGATACAGGCAGGACATTTGCATGAAGGAAACACAAGCAAACACAGAGGAGGGTGAACGTCACACAGACCTGGGTAATTCTGAACAGAAGATTGGGTTTGAAAAGTCTGAAACGGACCAGAAAACTTTGCAAATTACGGTGCAGCCTGGTCCCCAACAGACTGAAACACCACTGAGCTCTTTTACGACCTTTGCCTAAAGTGTTTACTATTAACCTGTTTATATTTTATACATTCATTTTATATTTTGTTATACACTTAACTGAAAATGTGCGCAAACTCAAATAAAGAGAAAACTAATCAAATATGCTTAAGGACCTTTTATTTGTCAAGAACATAATTCAAAATGTAATAAGAACCAGGCTTTTCCTTGTGATTGTTTTACAGAATCTGTTTATTCATGTAATGTACGGGAACTCTGCTACGTCATGATATGTATCTGGATATGAAATGACCTAAATCTAGAATTTGTGAGCTACATGAGATTTTTGCAGAACTCAACTGACTGGGCTTCTTTTTTGGTAAAACCCTCTGTGGTTGTTAACACAGGTTGTGTTAAAATCCCCACACCATCAGGCATTATTTCACCTCTGAGCTAAAGAAAACACTTTACAACAGACTTTACAATCCACTAAATTATTGCTGAAACTATCTATATTCTATTGGTGTTAATAACTGGATTAAATTTGCACATCACTTGTCAGAAGTGATCAGACTTGGTCAACGATGCCTCTTACTACGGCACTGGAGCGTTTTTAAAATTACATTCATAAACCCGAGGGGGGGTGCTATGTTATTCATGAATTCATGCAGCTGTCACGTGGAATACATCTGACACCGCTGACTGGAGTTTGATGAAACGTGGAGGGGGGGTGATGCATCTCACCAATATATCCTGACAAGTTCAAAATGACACTGAAGAGCTTCATCTCCAGTCAAAACAAAGTGTCATATTTATTACAAACTGGCCCAGAGAGGGACTGCATCATTTGATGGGGGACAACATGTTTATTGTTGTCTTATTTTCAGATGGCACTAATCACATGCAAGCTGTATTGCCTTAAGGACAGTAAATACTTGTTTATTCCCAGTTGTCTAGAAGCTCACACACACACACACCGGTGATGTAGTGTGGTTTTTAAGTCCATCCAAGAGTCTAGTTTTTGGGTAACCAAAGTGAACAAAAAACCTCTACAAAACATCTGTAACCGGAAGATAAGACTGAACTGAACCAAAATCCAAATGAACCAAACTGTAAGGAGTGCCAAACGATAAATTGCATTTTCATCATGACGCACGATTAATACAATAGTTTTTGTTTTTTACACACGTCATGCATTCACTGTTAGCATGAACTCCTGGATACATGATACATGAATGCAGAAGTATGTTAAAGTGTAATACCACTGACGACCACTAGATGCTGCTCCAAAAAGCCCTGGATCCCATAGACTTACACTGAAGTTCTCTCTAAAAATACTGAGTCAATAACTTTTTCCAGGAGTCATTCTGGTCTCGTTTGTTTTACTTGGACCCTCTAATAAGTGTTGTGGTCCTCCTTTAAATTTTTCTTCCATTAATAACATCTCAGATCGAATGCCGTGCTGGGCTTTGATTGACAGGTATGATTGACAGCTCGCTCACCTGCCGAATTGGACTTTCAGAGTTTCTGTTTATTTAATAAAACACATTTTTTCCTGACAGACAGCTCCACTGTGGTTGTGGGTAATAGTTTACACTAACAACACTGTAAAATGACCTCATTACTTAGTAGATGAAGTTTACCAGTACGATAGCGTTTAGCATTAGCTCACACATGACCCCTTGCGTCCCTGCAGCTCTGCCCCTTTTGTCCAAATATGGTCACTTCTGGCTCCAAAAAGCCAACACGGTGGCAGCCAAATTGCAAACGACTGGCTTCAAAACAGCAGTTCAGACGGTCACGGTTCCTTAGTCCTCTTCTTACAGGCTATGATTCACGCCGTTTGGGTCATCAGATAAAACCACAGCTCAGTTCATGTCAAGTTCACTCAGGTCAGCAGTACAAAGAATATATAGAGTTGGGTATGATTACAATTTATTGATTCTGGTTGTGCTTATTGATCCTGTTTCATTCCAAAATTCGTGAAGATGGATGAATGGAATAAGAATAAGGCTGTCTAATTAATTAAACTAATGGCCGCTCATTTTAGAGTCTATCTTCATGTTCTGTTGGCAAACACAAGCATCTTTATTTTTTCCTATATTTTACAAGTCAAGGAGAGTGTTCCCCACGGAGAGACGTTATTTATATGTGGATTATGTATATTAACAGCTGCAAATCTTTTTTTTAGCCATCTGAGAAAATGACACCGTTTGTGATTGATAACTGATTACTCCTCCAGCACCTCATTACTGTCCCCACTATCAACTAATAAACACCTCGTCCAGACGTCAGTTTAACTGTCAAAACAACCAAATGATTTACAGCTAATTAGTTCCACACATGCACTGCACTTTGCCTTGTTGTCGTTCTCTCTTCTACAGTTTTGACCATTTACCGCAGTCCGTCTTTCAAACGTCACTGGTCATTGCACAGATGCGTACCCGTTACTTGCCGTTTTGTCATCGGTTCTAATTTGGAACTGAATTTCTGTTTCCAACCCTAGACAAATATGGCATACCAACATTTTACGGCACAACCTAGCTGTCAGATACCCTCAGATTAATTGGTGTCAATTTAGTGCCAACTGCAAGGTTAGCTAGTATCGCGGCTGAGGAAGGAGAGTGAGGGAAATGTGGTCGATAAAGACCTTGTGGTGAAAAAGAACAGCACGGAATGATTTTGAATTCATCAGAGAGGATGTGTTACAAGCAGTGGTACTGTGGAAAACATGTCAAAACAGTTACTGCAACAAGTACAGAACATTCAGAATAATTAACTTTATTTCTTTATTCAGGGGGCTTGAAGGTTACGTTAGCAGTTTACCTATTAATGCAGACATTGGACCTTTATAGCCAACATGCAAACTTCAATATTTAAAGTGTGCACTACTAAAAGTTTGGTGAAGCAGCTTTCTATTTTTACGCACTGACAAACTGTTCGAAGAAACAGCTTGCTTTTAATTAACAGTATTCTTTGTTCAGGAGTGCTTTTATGTTGATATTTCTTTCATATGAATACTTGTATGGTTTTATTATTCTTTTTTGTGTTCGGTTCTACCTTTTCTTACTTTTCTTACTAGTATTATCGTTCTTATATATTTTTTATATTCTCTTTCTTTGCAAAGCACTCTGAGCTACATTGTATGCATGTAAGGTGCTGTATAAATAAAGTTTACTGTTATTATTTATCAGTCATATCGTCAGCGCTATACTGAACGACGCAGATCTTCCTCACATCGCGCAGGCCTTCCCGTGGGCCTTATTTAGCCAACAGCGGACCTGTCAGTACAACTTTGTTCGAACAAACACCAAACTTACTTTTCAACTCTAGTGAGGATCCCAAAGTTTCCAAGGATACAAGCTATGTCAGGATGGATTTTGAGGAAATAATACACATAGACATCTAGAACATTTCTATTTGACGGGATGGTGCAGCTATAAAAACAGTCCTGGGTATGAATATTTCACTCAGTGTAAACATCACATAGCTTCTATGTCGAGCAGGAACGAGCAACTCCAAAACCTAAATGTAATATTGCTCCATTGGAATTTGAAACAATGCAAAATGATAAGATTAAATGAGATTACTGTTAAAGCAGTGAAATAACTGGCTATCCATTGCTTGACAGATTCCCAGAAATCATATCAGAAACCAAATCTGTATTATTGACTACACTGTGAGACTTTCTGTGCAGCGAGTTAGATCTGCAATTAAATCTTAATCAAATTTGATTCCATCACAGCTCAATCAAGTGATAAACAGCAACAGCAGTATCCCAAAAAGGCAGAGGAGCGCTCATTTTTCACAGGGAGACTAACAAAACTGTTATTCCTTGTTATTCTATGATTTAGTCAGAGTCATACTTTGGCATAATCTTACATTTACCCTCTTTTGAAAGAAGTAAAGCACATTTTTAAAAAAATATCATCATTGATATTTGATTTAGTCAGTGTGGTATAACCATCACAGAAAAGGTCATGTTTTATGTAATCTGCAACGGTCGTGAAGACCCTCAAACCGCTGTGTCACGGTGAGAGTATCTCCTAAAAATATCAATAGCTTTTTATGACGCACGAGGATGGATCCAAGTTTAGATTTCAAATGGTTTGACCTGGAAGAAAGCTTGGAAATGTTGTTTTTGTTAAAATAAGCATGTAATTGGAAAAATGTTGAGTCATGTTTTGTCTTCATCAGCGGCCGTAGATTTTGATTTTACACTGAAATATCATTGGGTTACAGCACCTGACTTTCTGAATGCTTGATTTGTATGAGATATTTTATAATGATGACGTGTCAAATTACTATGATTTGAGTTATTTTATCTTTGAAAGAAGGCACGGGTCGAATGGCCCTAAATTCTGTCCTCAGTCAGATTCCGACTGAGATTCCGCAGCTCAGTCAAGTGACAAAACAGCAACAGCAGCATCACAAAAAGGTAGAGGAGCACTCGTTTTTTCACTAGAAGATTAACAAAACTGTTATTCAATGCAACTTCATCAACTACAACTACATTAAGTCTCTCAGTGCTACAGGGATGATCAACTATTTATGTACTAAAGCCTGTTGTATTTTATGGGGAGAAGGGTTATGTGTCAAGTGCCCAGCTGGAGACTTCTCAACCTTTCGGAGGAGTCAGCTTATCCAGTGACGTGCTGTCAATAAAAGTGTTGACAGACACTGATGCAAGGAGTTTGTTGCTATGGTTTAGGATGTTTATAGATGTTATTGAGAGAAAGCTTCTGCCAGTCAAGTGAAGAGCTCATCTTTACTGAGGTCTTCTCAGGCAGCACTTATTGTGCCAAAAGAAAAAACCCACTCAACAAGTCATTAATTCAACTGCACAGTCTAAAAATCTGATTTGTTTTATGTAAAGCAAAGGGGGAAAAAACACTGCAGGGTGAGATAATGTCATTCGTTTCCGATGCAAATAAGCTCCACTGAAGAGTTTTCTTGGATCAAGTGGTGGTACCTTGAAAACAGTGGAGAAATCTGCCTTATGTCAAGATACTTCAGTCTCTCTGAGAAGACTCTTAAAATGCAGATCTGCATGTAAAATCCATGATATTTTCTCAACCCCCTGGTCGTTTTCTTCACTGAGGTTAAGAAAAGCAGTATTTAAAAACGTTTTAAGTCGTTCTTTCATTCTTACGTAAGTCTGTGGAACTGCAGGTGGAAGCTGGCGTGTGGGTGGTGTGCGTGGGTGTTCTCCTGGGAAAGGGTGAAGCTCGGAGGAACCTTAAAGCCAGGTTTGGTTTCCTTGGGCTTCAAGGCAAAAGATGAAGTCACTGGTGAACAGCGGCAGTGCAAATCTTATTAAATCGAAACTAATCCAGCGTGGAGAAAGGTTTGATATTTGTCTAAGAAATTAAGGAGCACTCCAGATTGCGAGAGATAACCGTTTGCCTGGAAACAGAGCCGCAGCGCACCAGCAGTTCAAAGAGAGACAGTCAAAACCAATTAGAAGAAATCAGTTGCCTTGTCATTCAAATTCGTTCCATCCTATATGCCTCTCCCTGTTTATCCCACTGAGGTAAATAATCTGTTTGAGCTCTCTCTCTCTCTCTGCTTTTTTGTTTCTGTTCCTCTTCCTGCTCTTTGTGTGCGTTTCTCTCTGATTTCCTCTCTCCCTGCGTCATCCTTTCCACTTATCTCTGTATGCCCCCCTCCTGTTTTTCCTCTTTGTATCTTCTTCTCATCCCTCACTTCAGGCAGGTACAGTTCAAGAGGTACATTCTGAAATTAGAGAAATATAGTACAGGAAAAGCCTACCACAAACAAAAAACTGACTTCACTTTCCATCCCTGCCATCGGCAGTAGCTCAGGCCATCGTTCTGGAAGCCAAAAAAACGGAAACAATCAAGATGAATTTGCGATGTTTTTGACGGGCAAAGCGCTGTCCGTATCAACATTAAAGGAAAACGATTATTCTGTTGAATGATGGCGCAGGATTTAACGCAAGGATATAAACATGTCGATTCACAGCAGCAACTTCGAAGACAAAGGTCAGAGATTAATCACGAGTACTGCACAACAGACGCAAAATGATTATCATACAAAGACAATGGGAGGCAGCTCAGTTTCCAAAGAAAACTAAAGTAACGACGGTGACAAAAAGATCTCATCGGGTTGCTCCTCACGTCTCTCTGCCTCCCACCTAAACCCCAGGCTCCTTTACAGCCACCGGGCATCAGTCACTGCCATCAGCCGTTAGCCATCAGCCATCGAGAGAAAGCTCCCTTTAAAATCCATTAAATCTGCTCCACTGGCCGAACCGCGCTAATGCCAAATCACATGAAGGAAGCTTGAATTCTCCGCAACTTACATTCAGTCACTAGTGGACAGAATTCATAAAATGAATGATGCTAAAACTGGCAGTAGAGCAATAATATTGATGAAAAATGAATCACGTGTCAACGAACAGTAAGCTTGTCTCAGCTTTTTCTTATTCGAGTCGATATCCCAGAAAAACAACAACACTACACTTTACTTCTTATCCATCTTCAGAGAATCTGATTAGTTGGTTTACAGTAATCCAACAACGTTTTCATGCAAATTTAACAACAACAATGTGGATACATTTTAATCTCATTTAAAACCTGTCAAACTAAATTAAAACGACATGTGCTTGTGTCAGTTTCTTAAATGAGAGGATTTGATTATTTACTTTTACTGTTTTTAATATCAGTTAAAGTCACATGTTCCAGCTGTGGTTGTTTAAAACAGTCGTCATTTATCGGTGCTTTTTTTTTTAAGACTAAATAAATGTGTGTCCTTTAACATTTTGATACTTATCTTTATTGTCAATACCAGGGTTTTTCCTGCCTCAAAACGGAGGTGGTGTCAACCTCATCATGTGAACCGAGCCTTTGCACAAGCAACATATTTTAGATGTTCTAATGATTATATGATTGAAGAAAAGGACAGTTATCATGTCAAAACAGTTTGGAAACTGTTTTGGTAACATGGTCAATGAACACTTCTTAATTTAAGCAAAATCAGAGAATATAAGTCAGTTACTGTGATCACAGATTCTCTGCGTATCTCATTATCTCCACGCCTGCACCAGACTGACAACAGCGTTTCATGGAAGTAAATGTGATCATTGTGGTAAAGCCTCTGTCATCCTTTAAGAACAGCTAAAAGCTTCCTCTCTGCACCAGTAAAGTAATAATTCTCTTTGGTAAAAATTACAGTTGCACCACATCGATTAGGCTGCAATTATTACATAATTTGCCTCATTGCGATTATTTGAGCTAAACATGATTATTTTACATAATCGTGGTTGAATGGAGAACTGATGTAATATATTCACTATATATTCACTGTATGTTTCTCCAGTAGTTTCCTATCAGTGGTGCTTTATTTTATATAAAACTATTCTTATTTTTTAACAAATAACAAGGCACGTTAACATCCTTGCAAGTGCGACTTTTTCATTAACCCTGTTGTTTATTAAAAAATACTGTTTTTGTTTTGTCTAGTGTCGATGTTGGAAAAAAAAATACAAAATGGACATTTTAGGACAAACTGAATGTGTGTTGTGCATAACCTCTGCAAACCTCTGTGAAAAATGATGTCCATCTTGCTAAATATAAAAGATTTCAAGCAGAGCTGTGTCTTTAAAGTGGATTGAGATGTTGAGCGATAAAAAAAAACACGTTTCACACATAGTAACATAACAGCAGTGGAGCAACTAAGTGAACGCAGAGTTGAAAAAGATCATCCCCACCTCAACAAACTTCTATGGAGCAAGTCTGGACTGAAATCCAAGTTGCAGCTACAAGCTCACAATACTGACCAAACTGACGGAGACGTGAGGTCAGGAGTGATGTTTTTGAGGATTCATGTCTGTATTCGAGCTGATGTGCGGTGCATGTTGTTATTTGTGACTTCTTATGTTGTGATTTTACACACACAACTCCTCTGTCTCTTCATCAGAAGCTACATGGCTGAGTGACTTGCTGCAGAGTCTATGATGAATCCTATTAGAGATAAGATGCGTTTGGTTTGTTTGGTAAACCTTTGATGACACTAGCAAGGGAATGCGCTTTTGTTACTGTATATTGTTAGTTGCTTATTAGCTAACTGTGCCTCCCTCAACACTTTTTAACCAAGATGATTCGCTGTGTCTACTGGGATTTCTTCTGTTCTCTTGTCTGTGTTCACTGCTACTAATAATGGCCTCTCTCCTCCCTAGCAGTGATGCCCCAACAAGAAAGCAATATTTTTCCTATAAATGCATACACACATCAATGTGGAAGCGCAAACATGCTTATGTATTCACACAGACAGAAGAGTATGCATAAAAACACATCATCCACACAGACAAAAGAGTGAAAAAACACTTTCCAATGAATTTAGTTTGCAGCGAGACGTCTTTGGACAATAATTGGCCCTTAAAATTGCGCTGTAATGGGGTGCTTTTGGTGTGTATCATTGATTCAGCAAAACATGATGAAATTTAGACGAGAAACAAGAGACCACTGTGGCCGTGATGCAGAATACTAATTTCCCAGTGACTAATCCATCCTGTAGAAAGTCAATACCAATCTGCAGCTGATCCAGAAGAACCGCAAAACAGCAATTCATGCATTTCTCTTTGTCTCTTTAAAACTGAAAGTGTGTGCGGTCATGTTTATCTTAAGGACGCCTGGAGCCAGTTAAAAACATATACTTTTACCATTTGAAAAAATGGCCTTTTAGCCGGTGAAAAAATGACTTAAAAGAAAAATCATAAGTTAGGCAGAGACATTTATGTTTTACAATATCACAATGAATTGATTTTAGAGTGAGTTCCTCAGTGGTGTGAATGATGACAGCACATAAATGTGACTACTAGATTAGTATTTGAAAAGACATAAAGACCAAAGCTCAAGACTTTAATCTATAATGAGTCTCAACTGGACATTAAAATGATGAAGACACTTTTAAGCTTATATGGGAATATAAATTAGGGTTACAGCCTGACAATGTAATTAATTAGAAGTGGTAAAACATTATTAAATACAGATATATTTCCAGATTTATGCAGCTATAATCCATATGAAACTGGTTGTTCTTTAGTGATGAACTAAGGGGTCATTTCCATTCAAACTCACGGGTCATGTCGTGGATTTTCTTGTAAAAATAAAAATCACGTGAATTTCATGGAACCCTCCCAAAAATCCAACTCTCTACTCCAAAAGCCCGCAGAGCTACATTTCCTCATTAGTATGCGTAGAGTCTCAACAACTGCTTATTTTCCACTGGATTAGGTTGAAATCTGGACTGAATATCCACGGAACATGGATAATGTGCAACACGTATTCATGTACATAGTTATGGCTGAAATCAAATGAATAAAAATAAGCAATTTGTTAACCAAATGAAGAACCTTTCATTTTAAAAATAATATGTAAAATGTAAAAAAAAAAAAAAAAAAAAAAAAAAAAAAAAATTTCAATTTATTGCAACCAGGTTTTGTGTGTATCATTAATATTCTTTCATATCTAAAAGTTATTTGCATAAAAAACTCACCGTCTCAAATGTTGTTTTCGGAGCTGGACTTTTTTTTTTGTATTAAGTATTATTTGAATCACCTTGAAAGCTTTTTTCATGTGACGTTGTTAATATTCATTGCGGATACAGCTTTGTAAATAATTATTAGACCACCTGTGATTTTCCTGTGAAATTCAATATAACAGCCCTTCATGACCTTTTCATATTCTGTTCTTGGGATATGAATTATTATTATATTATTGATTGTGTTTCAACATCAGATGTTCTTCATTGACTTCAGGGTTTCTTCCTCCCATTAGAAGAGTTTAAGTGTCTCTGCACTGAGGCTGAAGAAACAGAAAACCTCTGGAGAGGAAACATACAATATTAGCCCAAATAAACTGTTTTTTTTCCCTGAAAATGAGCTTTTTAAAAGTCGTGGAATTGGAAATGCGTGCCGCCTTCATTAATAAGAGGATTTGTTTTTGCATTTCTTTGAGCTATTTTCTAAATAATGTCATAATACAGGTTTCACAAAAAACACAGTCACAGCAGCTACGTCCTCCACAAACTTAAGGAAAACCATGTTACTGACAAAACTGGGTTATTATTGTTAATGAAATTATGGAGCACATTGGAGCAAAGTGGACAGAGAGGCTGTGGCTCAGGAGGGTGGAGTGGAATGTCCTCAAACCCCCAGCTCCTGTCCACATGTCCAAGTGTCCCTGGGCGACAATGTCCTCAAACCCCCAGCTCCT
>JAPQRN010000642.1:0-16100 GCA_037367275.1 Coranthus polyacanthus | reverse complement strand
CTGGGCTTCCCTGCTTAGACTGCTGCCCCCGCGACCCGGCCCCGGATAAGCGGGAGATGATGGATGGATGGATGGATATTTAACTTTGTGGATAATGTTGTGGACCTTTTGTGATTAAATATTTAGTGTAACATGTTTATTTTTCTATGAGGGAAAGTGGATTAATCGAGCCCTCTTTTCAATGGTTTTCAAATGTAAGAAACAGATGTCAACTTAAAGATTGCATCTGCACAGTTTGGATCCTACGACAGGTGATGAGTATTCATTCTGGGCTCAGACACAGCTGCTGTTTACACAACAATATCATCCATAAGTGTGGATGAGAACAACGTTATAGTAATAGTTATCATTATAGATCTTGTCGTTGACAGCCCTTTATTCACATCACCCGTTTCAAATCACATTGTTATTTAATTATTTTAACTAATTTCTAGCCCTAAATTTCCCCTGTCCCAACTTTTTCTTGAATGTGTTGCAGCCTGAGTGTCAGGAATGTATGTATGATGTATATTTACAAATAAAATTAAGTTGATCAGACAAAACGTGAAATATATTGTGTTCATACAGTCTACAATGAAAGACAAGTAAGTCAAAGTGTGTGTCAATATCACTGCCTTATGTTTTAATTTACATTTTCCATATTGTGCCTTTTGAATTTTTTCTGAACTTTTTCTTATTTGGGGTTGTACAGTAGTCACACCTCCTCAGCCTGCCCCCTGCCAGCTTGGCTTAGGCTACATAAAACACATTAAGTTAGGATGCACTGACTTCACGAAGTGAAGCATCACTTTTT
The DNA here is from genome assembly GCA_037367275.1 of Coranthus polyacanthus. Lineage (NCBI taxonomy): Eukaryota > Metazoa > Chordata > Actinopteri > Kurtiformes > Apogonidae > Coranthus > Coranthus polyacanthus. The sequence goes on along the minus strand of JAPQRN010000642.1, from coordinate 15,307 downwards.
CACTCATCCTGGATTTCTGAATTCTATTTTTGTGGAACAGACCCGTGGGCTCTGAAGTGCTCAGCATCTATCAACACAGCTGAATAAAATTTCTAGAATGCAACATCAGCATGAGTTTAAAGAGGCTTAACACTCACCCTCAAGCCATCCTAATGTGTCATCTAACTTCAGGTCAACACGCTTGCCCTCACTGAGGTGCCGGGAAATCACTGGCCGGTTCCCCCTGTAGTCAGCCACTGTCCCAGTATACAGCTCACCATCTGCAGAAGATAGCACTTAACATAAAGCTCAAGACGAACAGGTATTATAATAAAAAGTATCATTATTTTCTTACACAAACATATCTAACAGGTGCAGCATTCTTAACAGATGACAATCCCTTGCTGGCAGTTTATCTGGCAGGCCTTACAGTTGGCTACATAAGAATGACACCATTTCAGAGTGGTTCATATCTTCAAAACTGATCTTTTGGATCCTCTTGCTAGTCTTGGCTGTGGTGACTTTAAGAAGATGCCGAAAGGGATTCTGGAACTCCTACTTGTATTAACTTTCTCCAAGTTTGCATGACTAATAGTTAGGGATAGAATGTATTCTTATTTTTAACTTAAAATTAAGCATATATTAACTATTAATACAGTAGGAGTCATGCAAACTTACATTTGGAATTGAAATGAACTGCAACCATAATGTTTTATGACAGAGTCAAATTGTGGCATTATTGCTTCTTTTCAGCTGCAGAATAAACCCAGATTGAGACAGTGTCATGAGCTACTGCCTTGGTAAAAAAGGATTGCATTAGGATTCAAAAGCTGCCTCTTCACCTGAACAGTTGTGATTTTTTTTTACAGTTTCTGCACTTTATATTTTGATCAATATAAATGAAATTAAACTAAAGTGTACAAACAACTATTTGTAGTTTAAAAATAGGGATACCACTTGGCAATACCTGGCAGGTGTTACTCTGTTATCTTTACCAAATGAAAATTATGGAAATTATTTCATACCATTAAAATTGCATTAAAAAGCAGAAATAGTACCCTATGGTTTCAGTGTGAAAGATGAAGATGAAGACGTCACTATATTGAATGTGAGATTCCAGTGAATCATTTCCACTAAGAAACATGCTGTCTGCACTTACAGACTGTTTTACAGAGGAGTATGGTGTTGAATGATGGATAGAAAAGGGTTTTACACAACATTAAAATGTCATAGTGAAGGTGACCTTTGACCTTTTGGTCAATATATGTTACTTCATCAGGCTTCATAATTTTATCCTATTACACAGATTTGTGAAATGTTCTCATTATTAGTTTATTAGTTATGGCCACATGTTTTTTGAGGTCACAGTGACCTACACCTTTGACATCCGACAACCATCTCAGTTCATCCTCGAGACCAAGTGACCCTTTTTGCCAAATTAAAAAAAAAAAAAAGATCCCTCAAGGCGTTCCTGAGAATCCCATTCATAAGAGTGAAAGCACACCTTTGACCTTTGTCAAATGTTATCTTTTTATTCTATTACATATTTGTCTACATTTTCTTTCATAATTAGCAAAATGAGCTAAAAATATGTTTTGTCAAAGCAACCTTGACCCTCGTCCTTTGGCCAGCATAATCTAATCGATTCATCATGGTAGTCCAAATAAATAATTTAGTCCAAGTTTGTCCCAAATTTGAAGGTGTTCAATCAAATCATGAGATATCATGTTCATGAGAATCGAACATACGGACAAATGAACAGAAGGACACCTTGAAAACATGATGCATGTGGCTATCACCAACTCAGAGGTATAAAAATGGAACCATGGCAGCTTTTAGCTTTCTTGCCCAGTTCAGACCAAAGATTCAGAATAAGATGAGCTGAAAACTTGCAACCACTTGCAAGGCTCCATCTTCATCATTCTGAAAACCCACCAGTTCAGGCCAATGCAAAAAGATGAGACTGTGAATTGTTTCCATAGCAAAGACTTTCTATACTTCTGTTTTAACTGCCAGATTTTTCATGCTTTTTTGTAGTTGGATTTGTATAGTCTTAAAATATGATTGAGGATATTTTACTTTAGTTATTTACTACAGCTGCATTCCTAGTATTGATGAAATAGCAAAAAAAAAGAAAAAAAAAAGAGGGTCAAGACTTTTTCCTGGTGAAGGAGTTGGTGAGGAGTTAATGTCACCTAATAGAGAAACACAACCTGTGGAGGCAGGATTTCACCAGGAGAATAGCTGATAATAACACTGCACTTTGTGGTAACAGGCAAACTACAGCCCATAAATACTGAGAAAAACACACATTGTATAACTCTGGATTTGACAAGCTGAGTCTTGGGCAATGCCATCAGCTGGTTGGAGTCGAGCTGGGGCAGGTCAGTTCACACCACTGCAACCTTTACCTGCAAAGGGCTTACATGTGCTTTACCTGAACTCGGCTTAACTGTCACTATAAGAAGTTTCTAACAACATTAACACATTAGATTAATTTTCTTGAATCTACTTTGTCTTTGGAAGGACAGTAAAAATCAAGACACTAATGGAATCTTGTTGTAAAATTTTCCCCCAAAAAAAGACAAAATTTAAAATGTGTTACACAGACAAACAACCTTATTTTTTGCCCAGGAGTGTATAGTTGCAATAGAGTAATACAAGCATAAAAGCTCAATTGCCAAAAGCCATGAAAACATTAATTAGCATTTCACTCCTGTTGACTGTTCCACTGATCCACTGTTCAAAGCACAGCAACGATAACAGTGAATCATCAAGCATCATTCTTACCCACAATGATGGCAGTGTTGCGCTGGTAGGGGTCATATGGGCAGCGGCCTCTTCCTTCATCCGGTTTTACACTCATTGTTAATGTCTCGGAGTTCTGGATTTTGCAAAAAAGAGGAAAATGTTTAACTGATATCAGATTAGGTAAGAGTGGAGTATTTTGCAAAGAACAAGTGAAAAGTCTGTAAACACTGAGTAAACCATCATGTCAAACAATCAGTGTGAATGTGTATTTGAGCTTACAATGTAGGAGCAGCGGGGGCTGAAGGCAAATGTTCCACAAGCATAGATGTGGGTGGTGTTCAAGAACTGAAGCACACGAATGAAATTGGGGCAGTCAGCCTAAAAAAGAAAAGAAAAGAAAAAAAGCAGACAGCATTCATGTCAGCTGTTTCAGTACAACCAAAAAGTACAATAAACATAGGACCTTTGAATTCAATACCAATATTTACAGAGGAGCAGTGAACACTTCACCAAACATTCTGAGCTCCAAATTTAGCCTAAAAAATTAAAGCAAGGTGTCCTTGTTTAGGAATGATTTAGGAAAATCCTCAGAGCAATTCTAAGGAAGGAACAGACCAAAAACAATTATCTCAGTGAGGAGGTGTTGTGGGTCACTGTCAGTTTTTTCTCAAAAAACGTTTTTTTCTCAAAGACCGACAGTGACCCACAACACTGTCGGACAGTGCGCCTTATAATCCGATGCGCCTTATATATGGATCAATATTGGTTAATTATGATTACCGTAGTCAGGGGCGTCGCTGAAGTAACAGCGGTAAAAACGGTAAAGGGGAATTCCAGTCCCACACCACTTGGCCACCACCAAAATGGCACCTTTCAAGAGACACGCTTACGACGCAGAGTTCAACTCAAGGCTATCAGTCACGCAGTAGAACATGGGAATAGAGCAGCAGCGAGAAAATTCAACATTAATGAATCAATGGTACGGAAGTTTCTATTCTATGTGCCTTATAATGCGGTGCGCCTTATATATGAAAACAGTTTTAAAATAGGCAATTCATTGAAGGTGCACCTTATAATCCGATGCGTCTTATAGTGTGGAAAATACGGGAGATATAATTATATAAAATGGCTCTTCCACCTCCTTTCCTGAGTTCTCATTGATAACTTGACAGTTTGGGGGAGCTGATTCAAGGGTTATTGCACTATTATTTTCACTAACCAAGTTTCAGTTAAGAACATGAAATCAAGGTTTTCTCAATATAAAAATCTTCATTAATAGTGACTTGCCAGCCAGAGACCTGATATTTAAAAAGCCAAGTTTAGCATACTGCAGGTATTGTCTGATACTCTCTGTGGCTGTCACACAGTTGAAGAGAGATTGGATACAATTGCTGTGCACTAGCAGTAGACCTTGTTCCTCGTAGTTGCAGCTGGAACAGGAATGGTAGACATTATTTACATGCTGCCTCCTCTACTAGCACTGTCTCTACTCACTGTACCACAGTTCTTTGTGTTTTACATCCACTCTCTATCTCAATCTATTTCTATCCAATATCTTTACAGCCAGTATCCCTGAAAAGAGATTTTGTTCTCTAGAGACTTCCTGGTTAAATAAAATAATAAATAAATTAGGGCTGCTCCTCACTGCCTGGTATTATAAACCCACTTTGAAAGTGGCCTACAAAATGTAAACACAAGCCACATTAAGACTAGTCCAAAAGTAAAAGATTTTTTTTCTAATGGAAAACATCATTGAATTTTCCTATTTAGTGTCGAACTAGGCTTAATCCATGTTTGGGAAAGTGGCCGATTACGTTTACTTTTACCTATTGAAGGGTTCTAAGTGGTAACTGGCCCCTCTTTTGGTTAGTTTGTACCTAGAGTCAAGATGAAGCATGTTGAAGAATTTATTACATTTCTGAAAACTAGTTTACAATATCTGTAAACTGTACAAAAGGAAAAGGAAAAAGGAAAAAAAAACAACTTGCCATTTTCTTGCCTTTCATGGAACATTGTTCAAGGTCTTTTTCTGAAGGCCTCCAGTCAAGCTGAAAGAAGAGTTGACAAAGCAGAAATCATAAACGTGCTGCATAAGAGAAGTGCCAGAATATGAATATCTCAGTTTTCGTTAAAAATGAAGTTATAACTCTTTACAAACTTAGTGACACACAAGAGAAACTGGTGAATATATCAGGCAGTTACTGACATACTGTAAAGGAAATTTTACTGTTTCCTTTTAACTCCTGCTGTGCCATCTGTAATAAGCTGCACATACATAGTACACCTACAGATAACAACTGGATTGCTATCTATGTTCTTATCTGACAAAATACCTCAGTGTTTATTTAAAAAAATACACAACCACTGAGAATTATGCATATATTACACATGACTAATAAACAGAATAGAAGAAGTACAGCATTCTGTTGCTGTTTTCCATCTAAAATGCTGTAATGTTTTTTCCACTACCTGTTGTACTACCAGACATGTTTTCACATTTTAGAGGAATATCTGGGAAGATGCCGCAAATAGCTAAAGTTAAATGTTGGCTACATCAGAATTAATTTGAAAAAGGGGTTTCCATTTTGCACATTTACTTTTTTTCAAGAAAGGCAAAAACCACCTCAAGTGACCACAAAAACCTTTTTTCCTTAAGTTTCCTTAAGTTTTCAAATTTTGCCATATCTTTAATCTTTAAGTCATAGACATTTTCTCATGCAAAACTTCCAAATGGAAAGAGCCACTGACATAATGTTATCAAACCACCAGGGGACTCAACAAGAAGTCAAACAGAAGTTTTACTTTGGCATAATGTCATAAAAACATAATACAAAATACATTAAATATTCAGCTCAATGACATTCAACTTCCCATGTGTTTTTCATGGTTCTGTAGCTGATACAGAAAGAATGTAATGTTTCCTCTTTAATACTGACATTAAAAAGCAATAGGCTACCCACCACATAGAATAAATGTATCTACTGGTCAGGTTTGACCACAAAGTGTTGCGAATTATGGAAGTCGGAATTTAGTGGTATGGCAGCCAACAGATGCCACTTTTCCGTGTGTCTCCTTTGCGTCATGTGCCCTGCCATCTTCTTTCATTTCCTCTGTGGAATGCGCCTCTCCCTCCTGTATTCACTTCACTCACAGTGGTAATCCAGATATGCCTTTATGAACAGGCTGGACATTATGGTTTTAAAGAATTTTAGCCACTATTTTAGTCTAAGTAACATTCATCCTCTAACTACTCCAGTTCTACTGCAGAAAAATCCTCCTTCTGCTGCCTCTCTATGGTCTGTGTCGCGGTTTCCTGAGAGAAACACATGCATAAAGCCTACACTTGTGTCAACTTACTGTAACAAGTTGTTTCTGTGTTGTTTGTAGAATCCCCATGCCCTCATCATGTGTGTATATGTACATGTTGGCTCTGTGCTAATTTGTGCTGGTCTTGGTAGAGCACTGCAGGTCATTATTGAAATGAACTGACTGCATTTGTATTTATAATAATAATAATAACAATAATAATACATTTTATTTCTAGGCAACTTTCAAAGCACTCAAGGTCACCTTACAAGAGCATGTTAAGTGTCATTAGTAGATCGACCACAAAAATTGGCTACGCTAATTTGCACTGGCCCATAGTCCTTTAAGTTGATGTGTTGGGAGCAGCAAAATTAGCAGCATAAGGATCTGAGTTACTTTGACAAGGGCCAAATTGCAGTGGCTAGACAACTGAGTGTTCTGGGTGAATGGGTGTTCCCGGTCTGCAGTGGTTAGTACCTACCAAAAGTAGCCAAAGGAGAGACAACCAGACCTCAATTGAGCATCTGTGGGAAGATTATTACCATCTGTCTAATCTTGTCCCCCTTTTGCTGCCAAAACAGCTCTGACCCGAGACCTGGAACCAAGACCTCTGAACGTTTGCCGTTGTATCTGGTATCAAGACATTAGGAGCAGATCCTTTAAGTCCTGGAAGTTGTGGGGGGGGCCTCCATGGATCTAGTTGTCCTTCCTTAGACCACTTTTGGTAGGTTCTAACCACTGCAGACCCAACCCACCAGACCTATTGTTTTGGAGATACTCTGACACAGTACTTTAAACATCACAATGTGGTCCTTGTCAAAGTCACTCAGATCCTTACGCTTACCCATTTTGCTGCTTCCAACACATCAACTTCTAGGAATTGTGTCTAAAATATCTCACCTAGTGATAGGTGCCATTGGAACAAGATAATCGGTATTATCACTTCACCTGTGGTCAGAATGTTATGGCTAATAGATGTATTTACTACTTGTTTTCTCTAAAATGTTCATCGTCCTGTTTAACATAACCAAAACTTCCCTCAGTGCTTCTCTGCACATCATTATTCATCCTATAGCTATAAAGAGTTTGAAATGTTTGAAAGAATTATTTTAGTCAAACAGACATTCACATTGTATTCCTTAAAAGTTTTAACAATGAAGGGAAGTGTTTGAGGTGACTGTTTTAACAGTGAAAATGTAGTTTCTTATTTAAAATGAAAATGTGTAATATGTGATAATACACAGAGATCGTGGTTCAAATTAACCACTACAAGCACAAATGAATGCAACGTAAAGTTGGTAGGAATTTGGTTAACAAGCTGATATAAAACTAAGAGGCTATAAAATTAATGTGACCTCCCTCATTAAAACTCTAATCAATGTGTGGATATGTGCAATGATCTCGTCTGTATGAATGAGGCAATGATAGCAGATTATCACAGAGTTCTTTCAGACAACAGGAGGAGGAGACATACAGAAACTCAAGGTTTGCTGAAAAAAACCTGCTAGCGAGCAGGTTAGGTTGACACAGTATGTTACTGCACTAACAGAGTTAGAGTTACCCTACTTTCTGAAACCGAAAACACAGAGTTTCCCTCATCTCAGAGTTTGCACTAAACCCACTTTCTGGAACAGGGACTAGGTCTGGCCTGGGGCCAAATTTTAAGCAATTGAATTGCAGGCCAAAACATCATTGCTTTTGTTCATGGCCTGCTCAATGTCTGACTAAGTGCAGATTTCTCCTCCCTGGCGGAAAAAAAACATCCCCTCATTAGATGAGTTTGGAGCTTTGATTTTCAAACAGCCTCCCTGGTCAGCGATGCACTCCGAAGTGCACAGTATGTGTGTGACAAATCCTGATTTTATTCATTTATTTAGTTTTTGAGCTGATTTTTCTGTAATTTGTTTTTAAAAAGTGAAACAGAATTTACATTGTTACTATTCATATGTGTGACACAGTGGCCAACAGACACAGCAATGTTTTTCTTTTCAAACCAAACTTAAGTATATCCTCAAATAAAAACCAGTCATTTAGAGTCAATTAAAAGCCGGGTCTCTAATAATATCCAGAGGTGAGGACAACACGAACAATTAAGAAGCTGGCCCTCAAATACAGGCTACTAAAAAATAATATGAATAATATGGATAAACATCTGATGTCTGCCAGTTAAGCCCAATGTTCACTTCTACAAGTTTAATTTAATAAATTCAACAATATAATCTCGCAATTTTCAACACTTTGTTCACTTACCTGAAGTGTTATTGTCTGGTTTCAGTCACTGCAGGCATGTCTGTTACTTTTTCAGCTAAAACGTATTTTGCAGAAAGTTACCACCGAAACAGGAAGACAATGTTTACATAATAAAAGTTTTGTTAAGTAATGAATAGATTCTATCCACGAGGCACGAGAGGGCTTTTATTTTGTAAAGGTAAAGGAAGTTTAATGCGTTCGCATTGCAGTAATTTCAACATCACAAACGGGAGTGGATCAGAACATGGTTTCACGCTAATTACAACAATTTATACTCATTAAACAGAAGAAATTACAAATACAGGATGCCTTTAATACAAGCCTCCTTCTAATAAAGGCTGGGTGCCATCTGCTTGACCAGGTATTATTGCTGGTTGCTGCTAGTTGCCGACCCCTGGTCTAGGTCTTAAGGTAAAAATAGGCAAATGTTTCACCAAGAAGCTCAATGCAACATGCAAACGTTCTTAATGGGTCCAACAATCACACCTACACTACTCTCACACTTTAAATGACACCTCAGCTCCTTATAATGTAATCCTTATAATTTATGTTAAACCCTTTCACTGCTTTAACTCCATCACACATCACAACATATGACAACATTTAAATTTGTTTTACAATGACTGTAGTGTAATGACTTATTTGTAGTGTTTATTTCAGTTCCATAATGAATACAGCTACATCAGTGTTCAGCATCCTCACCTTGCTTTGCAGTACAATGGTTTCCTCATGGCTAACATCCAGTGCTAACACAGCATCCCGGGCTCCCACATAGAGTGTGTCTCCATCCTTGCTCAGCAAGAGTGTAGTGGTGTTGCTGACATTATGGTTACCGAAGCAGGCGAGTCGTCTTCCAGGACTACCTGTTGTGGTAGCAGTTAACACTCTGATTAGGCATTCTGTTCACTTAACAGACAGGAGAACCACGTAGGTGTAAGAATGAATATAATATATAATATGTATAAAAAATAAACTGTAGTGATTAATATGTTTCAACTGGCAATAAGTTATTTAACCCTAACTGATGCAGTGAGTAGCTAAACATTTCTTAAACAACCATGTCACAAGACATATCCTGTGGTTGTGGAAAAGATCATCAAGAAAAGAACACAACTAAAGAGATGTTGAAACTACTGAAACTGGGTTAAAAACTGTCCAATGCATTATCAAAACTTAAGAAAACCACTTATCATGGAAAAATGTCTGATGAGTCCAGATTGACTCTGTTCCAGAGTGAATCAGGGTGCATCAGGGTGAGAAGAGAGGCAGATGAAGTGATCACCCATCATGCCTAGTGCCTACCATACAAGCCTGTGGGGGCAGTGTTATGATCTGGGGTTGCTTCAATTGGTCAGATCTAGGTTCAGTAATGTTATATGTCCAAAAAATGAGGTCTGACAACCTGAATATACTGAATGACCAGGTTTTTCCATCAATGGATTTTTTTTCTTCCCTGATGAGATATACATACATATTCTAAGATGACAATGCCAGGATTCATCAGGCTCAAATTGTGAAAGAGTGGTTAAGGGAGCATGAGACATAATTTTCACACATGGGGTCCATGTGTCCAGACCTGAACCCCATGGAGAATCTCTGGGATGTGCTGGAGAAGACTTTATGCAGCAGTCCGACATTCCCGCAATCAATACAAGATCTTGGGGGAAAATGTAGGCAACTCTGGACAGAAATAAATGTGACATTAAATAAGCTTATCGAAGCTTATCCCGTAATCAAAGCTAAAGGCAGTCCAATGAAATATTAGAGTATGGGACTTTTTTTTTGGCCAGGCAATATGTGTGTGTGTGTGTGTGTGGGTGTGTGTGTGTGTGTGTGTGTCTCGGCTCAAACTGGCCCTGTGCAGTGTTTTAAATGCCCCCCTCAGCAAATGACCAAATACTTTTTTTCCAACGGGATAAAATAAGCAAACAGTGAATTCTTCACTCACCCATCAGAAAGGAAACTCTGGGAGTTACTCTTGTCAGACATGGGCTCAGAAAAGCCAGCAAAGCCACAGTGAGGGACAGCCAGCCGTGCTTCTCCATTACAGCTGGAATGAAAGAGTCAGGCCTCAACTGCAAAGGGCAAGCAGGGGGTCTGATGTTGTTCCAGACTGTCAAAGACTTGTTAGGGCAGGTGGAGATTGTAGCTGAAGCCACATGCCCTGGTTTCTGCAGTGGACCATCACTGTATCTGAAACAAAAAAAGTCAGAATATAAAAAGCAGGCCATTTAGTGAAAAAGTCAGTCATAGGGTAGATTTTCTACAGCCAGAATTCATAGAAGGAGGTAGAATTCTTGTTTCCTCTTATTTCGACAGTTTGTAAAAGTCTTTGTCTAACATCTGTGTCTACAGGTCTTCATACATAGTGGCATTTCTTTGCCATTTCCATCTGACGTTTGTGTGTTCCTTTTATCAATTCAGTCAATGTTAGAGTCTCCGGATAATTTGACTTTTCAAAAAATTTTCTCAGGTTTTTATATCCACAAATTGAAAATGCATATAAAAACCGCTGTATGGAAACTACAGGTGTGAATCTTCACCAGCTCACGATTCAATTACAATTCACCTGTCAACGGTTCAAATGCATAACGATTCTCAATACACCTCAATCTATCTCATCCTCAATTTTCAATATTACTTCACTACTTTTTCATTAACACAAGCAGCCAAGTAAATTAGAAAGTGCTTTCAAATCAAACTGCAAGAGTCAATTTCAGTTATGATGTCTACATTGTGATGCATCTTAGAATGGAGAAATTTCCACTCCTTATAAGACCATAAAAACTGTAACACTTCAGCTTCCTGTTATGCTTGCTGTATTCACTTAGCATGGGAGTTGGTTGCATTCAAATAAAATCTATTTGTTGAACCTGTAACTTGCAGAGTCTATTGTGTGTGTGTTCTTTGTTTCCCTACCAAGTCTACCTCTCACCATTGGTGACATGTCTCAGGTTGTCCCACACAAACATACTCTTGGCCTCATGTTCAGCTTGTTGAGATCTGGAAACCCTACCTTTCAATACATTGCCATGCAGCATAATACCACAAGGTCCATTTTTTTTTAAGTCAATGGCTCTCATAATGCACCTCTGTAACTGCTAATTCATTAGACTTTTTTGTTCTGCCACACTTTCTTATATTACATATCCACAGTGTCAAATGGACATGACATTATATTCAGTGGCTTTTCAAAGTGACTAGTTTGATACTATAGCTAACTGCCAATGCTGCACTGATATGCCTGCATTGATCCCTGAGATACTTAAACTCCTCTCCTCCCCAACCCAAAGGGGACACTCCACCCTACTCTGGGTGTGAACCATAGCCTCAGACTTGGAGGTGCTAATTTTCATCCCAGCCCAGATTATATGTCTCCAACCTCCCTTGGGATGTAGTTGAAGAGGTTGGAGTTGAAGGTCTCCCGGTCAGGGGTCTCTGCCAGACATTCTTAGCACACCCTTACTGTACATTCAGGTCTACCAGGCTGACAGGCATCCTCCCCTGCCATCACATCCAACTCACCACCTCTCTTCATTGGAGTGTCCAAGACACATAGCCACAAGTCTGATGACACAACTACAAAGTCGATGATCAACCTACAGCCCAGGGTGTCCTGGTGCAATGTCTTTTCTGAACCCCCTTATGCTCGAACATGGTGTTCGTTATGGATAAACTGTGAATTGCACAGACGTCCAATAACAGAACACCACTCAGGTTCAGACAGGCCTTCCTCCCAATCTCACCCCTCCAGGTCTTACTGTTGTTGCCAACGTGAGTGTTGAAGTCCCCTAATAGAACAATGGTGTCCCCACCCAGAGTACCTTCCAGCACCCCACACACACAGATTCCAAGAAGGCTAGGTACTCTGAACTGCTGTAACTGCATAAGCACAAGCTCAAGCACCAGCACCAGTAGTTCACTGTTCAGTGCTTCATAAACTGTGGTGGCTGCAAAAGTCCAAGAGCACCAAGATCAAGAAGTGGCTAATTATCAGCCACTACTGTGTGTAGTGGCTTTACAGTAGTCAGTTGCTGCCCTCCAATGTAGGGATGGGTACCGAAATCCAGCATTAAATTGGCCCATGGACTAGATTATTAAAGACCGGAGTACTGATAAGCTCAGACGTTATCGGTTTTCCTAACGGTACTGGATAAATTAAGAAAATAGATGCATATTAGTGCAACAAGTCTTTTGCATATTTGGACGGAAACACGAGTCAAGTACAGTTTGACTGTTAAGCTTATAGTTTATCTGTTGTTGCTCCACATATGTTATGTACTGGTATGCAAGCAGCCTGGAGCTCAAATATGAACACGAGTTTATGATCAAAAGTGACCGTTAACCAGCTGCTTGATTCACTAGGGGTCCATTTATAAATGTAATCTGAAATGGTCAGAGCATCATCTGATCTGTCCTTCACAGTTTCAGAGTAGGAGGATTTAGATCTAGAGGCTGCAGGAAAACTACTACACTGTCAAAATACTTTTGCATTGAGTTTTACTTAAAAGTGAAAACTGAAAGACTTATTTTGCAGTAAATAATTGTTTAGTTAGTAATTGTTTTGTTCCCAAAATGTGGGGACAGGGGCTATTCAGGGCTAGTAATGATTTAAAATAATTAAATAACAATGTGATTGTAAGCATAATTTGGTACAAAAGCAGCATCTAGGAAAGGCCTATTCCTTCAGGAGAAAAAATAGGCCAGGGATCACCAGTTCGTCATCAAATGTGTGAGAAAATTATTAAAATGTTTAAAAACAAAGAAACACAAAGAAAGATAGGAAGGGATTTGTTTATTTTATCCTTTATGGTGCGGAACAGAATTGAAAGATTCAAAGAATCTGAATGTATTTCAATGTGTAAAGGGCACGAGCTTAAGCTGAACACCACATCAAGAACCATCAGTCAGTATTCCAGATCTTTTTTGGAAGAAATGCTTTGGACCCTGTGATACTTGAAAACACTGACATCCAATATAAAGTTATACCCAAATATCAAATTGAACACAAAAACGAAAAGTATCAACCAGACTGTTACCAGCAACAAGTCCAGAAGGCAGGGTCTGTTATGGTCTGAGGTTGTGTCAGTGTCCTTGGCAAAGGTCATTTGCTCTTCTGTGATGGACCATTAATGCTGAAAAGTACATTGACATTTCAGAGCAACACCGACGCTGCCTTCAAGATGATAACTTTTTCAGGGACAAATAATGCAAATACTTTCTGGTGCAAACATGTAATCTAACATGCTTATGGGTTTTCTTGAAAAAAAAAAAAAAATCATGTCAAATTCAAATTGATTGAATTTTTGTAATTCCGTGTACTCTAAGCCTCACCAGTTGTTTATATTTCAATGAATTTAGTTGACATTTGTTGTGAACATCCAAGAAACACTAAGGATAATGTACAACATGAATGCTTTAATTAGTTTTTGCTGAATGTTTACAGTAATCATATAAATTAAACTAGATGATTTTTAGCTGAATGAAAAATATTTAATTTTCAAAAATATATCTCCACTAGTTTTCACTTTCTAGCAACCAAAATGTAGTTCTGTGTAGTATTGCTGTAGTTCGATCTGATCTAGAAGCCACAGGTCTTCCTAAATAGGTCTTCCTACATTTAGTTTTTAAGATATTTTGACAATAAATTTTACCAAGACGGATTATTTAAATTTGCTTCACATTTTTTTATGGGAAAATGCTATTGTTTATTGCTGATACATAAAAAAGTGAATGTTATTTTACTCCATCATTTATGTTATGGTAAGACCATACAAATAATTGAACTAATTGCCTAATTGAACTAGCTTGCACAGTGATACTGTGGTTTTTGAGGCGGTTATCACACCATGAAAATCGCGAACCGTTGCAACCCTAGAGCAGACTCCAACATCTGAATAGCCTACATGATGCTATGTAAACATTAGTAGCCGGCCATATGGAAGTTGTTTTATGTTTTCGTGTTTGAGTTGAATTACTATTATTATAACAGACAGCAGCATGGCAGAGGCGACAGTTATCAAGTAGCCTACATCAGAACAGGAGAAACACGTGGTAGTCAAAGTTCATCATGGTCAAACATTGCTACTTGTGTAAGCCACCGGTGGTCTGCCACCACAAAGCTACAAGCCTTAACGTTTAGTCAGATTAAGATTTGTACTGATCGATAAGCAGTCGTATATCTTAGTTGCAGCATGTAGCACAAAACTGAAATGATTCTGAATCTTCAAAGTGAAAGCTGAAGACCAACAACAATACACATTCAATAGACGAAGAATGCAGGACAGTCCAAGTTATCTTACATGATTTTCTTAAAGGCGTCGTTCCCTCTCTGCTCTTAAGAAAAGACGCAGTCTCGTGCAGATTTCCTATGGACCGCTTTTGTGAAACTGAACAGAAAAGAAATCTGGAGTTGAGAAAACGCAGACCGTGCTTGAGCCTTTACTATAATAACAAAGCCTCCTCCCATCAGAATATCCAGCAGCCTCCAGTCTCCACCTAACGGACACACAACCACATTACATCTACTAGCACCACAGTCCAAGGACACTTATCCGTGGCCACTTAGGTTTTCGGGATGTCTGCCCCGTTTCGTTATGGTAACCAGATCCCAACAAACCAAGTAGCACATGTTTGTGTGGGACTTGTTACTAATGCTGAGTGGAAGACTTCAAATGATATTGGGGCGATTTTCGACACTGGGTTTAATTTAAATCAGAGGGCTGTTTTTCAAAACCAAGATAGCGAGGATCAAGCCAGGATTTTCCTAGTTATCCTGGCTGAATTTACCTTTGATCCAGTTTCACAAAAGCAGGGCCACATAAATTACCATCGAGATTTATTCTGTGCAGTTAACCTGATCCAGGCCAAACTAACAGTCAGTCTTGGTTAATCTTGGTGTCCTATTCAATTTTTTTCAATTCAGTTTTATTTATATAGCCCACTATCACAAATCAAGATTTGCCTCAAAGGGCTTTACAGTCTGTACAAGGTACAACACCCTCTGTCCTTAGACCCTCGG
>JAPQRN010000641.1:0-16105 GCA_037367275.1 Coranthus polyacanthus | reverse complement strand
CACAGGTGTTGATTGAATTTGTTTTTGTTTCTTTAAGATTTGACCAGTAAGTGGTTGGACATTGTGGCTGGTGGTTGGACACACACCACCTCCCTGTCTGTAACGCTGCCACCAGGAGAAGGAAGGGATCCAGTGGGAGGCCAGGGATGATCTGTCTGAGGCCGAAGGGGAAGATGAGGAAGACAGGAGAGATGAAGGGGTGGAGGAAGAAGACGACCACCACATTGAGTTCTGCCGTGTGTGTAAAGATGGAGGGGAGCTGCTCTGCTGTGACACCTGCCCCTCCTCCTACCACATCCACTGCCTCAACCCTCCCCTCCCCGAAATCCCCAACGGAGAGTGGATCTGCCCCCGCTGCAAGGTGAGCGCTGTGCACTGGTGCAGATGAGTCTATGCGTGCACATTGGCATGCATGCAGCTTACAGATTCTATCTTATACAAATTTGTGCTGGAGATTAAAAGTCTTTGTGGATAAGTTTGCTTACCTTCAATTTTCGCTTCACTAGCTGATTTCCATAAATAAATCACTCTTCCCGATTTTTATTAAACAGAATTTATTTGAAATAGATCTGTACTGACGGCAATTTCCTTTTTCCAATTTTTTAACAGTCCAATGTCCTGATTCCAATTTTCTTTCTTTATAAGACCTTCACTTGATAGCATAGAAAAACATTCATGTAACTTTTCTTTAATTGAAAATTCAGTTTTATGTTCATAAGAAAACAATGATTATTAAATAAGTTTAACATTATCTGCAAAGCTGCACCAGGTTACATGACGTTCCCTCACTCAAACAGACCTCAAAATAAAGTGCTCCTGTTACTGGACAGAGCTTTTTGTACAAATAAAATCCAACTGAAAATTGATTGCAGTATATGCCACATTATTATGTCAGTCCTTGTGTTATTCTGTCTCTCAGCTGGACTAGCCAAAACAACTGCGCAATATAAAAAAAAAAAAAAAAACTCGTCTGAAAGGGTATGGTCAGGGCCAAGGATGAACCCGTTAAATTTTAGAGCAGACCCAGAAAAAACGTGGAAACTATGAGGCAAAGACCCCCGTTTGAAAATGAAGTATTTTGAAGTGTAATACCACTGATGACCACTAGATGCTGGCTCCAAAAAGGCTCAGCTCCCACAGACTTACATTGAACTCCTCTTTAAAAATACTCAATCAATAATTTTTGTCATTGTGGTCTCATTTGTTTTATTTGTACCTTCTAATAAGTGAGCTATTGGTCCAACTTTAAAGTAGTCAATAGTATTTTAGGGCTAAGAGAAGGCTTTGATGTCTGCTGTGTCCGCCTTTGATTGACGGGTGAGTTTGACAGCCTGTATGCTGTGGGACTTTCAGAGCTTCAGTTTACTGAATAAATCATTTTTTTCCAGCTGTAGTTGTTAATACTTTACACTAACGAGACCATCAAATGACTGACACAAATGTTTAATGAAGTTTGATTTACTGTGTCAGTAAGTTAGCGTTTAGCATTAACTCGCCCGTCACCCCTCACACTCCTCCCTTTTGTCCAAATATGGTCACTTCTGGCTCCAAAAAGCCAAGATGGCGACGGCCAAAAACGTAAAACTCCTGGTTGCAAAACACTATTATGTCAGCCCAATGTGATTACTCGCTTTTGTCTGTCTGTCTGTCTCTCGGCAGGACTACCCAAAACTAACCAAAACGTTTCTGTGTCGCTCTTATAAATTTGAACGGCACAGAATTAGACATCTGAGACTGATCACGAGCTGATGTGTATCTCTACATTGGTTCTCTTTATTGGTTCTCTCTCATGGTTCTCTTTATTAAAAGGCATCGTGATCTCAGTTTTCTTCTCTTCTTTTCTTCCCTACAGTGTCCACCGATGAAGGGCAAAGTCCAGAAGGTTTTAACCTGGCGCTGGGGGGATCCACCCGCCCCCACGCCTGTCCCACGGCCTGCTGACCTGCCTGCTGATGCTCCTGATCCCCCACCCCTAGCGGGACGCAGGGAGAGGGAGTTTTTTGTCAAATGGTGCAATATGTCTTACTGGCACTGCTCGTGGGTGCTGGAGCTTCAGGTACAAGACACTCTTCTGAAAGTGTGCATCCACCTGTAGCTGAGATTGTTTTAGCTCCCTGTCTGAAAGCGTGGGACATTTTTCACACACATAATGCACAAAACCGGCAGTATATTCAAACCACCTTTTCTCTACTTCCCTGTTACTGTTCTTCAGTTGGAGCTGAACTGCCAAGTGATGTTTCGTAACTACCAGAGGAAGACTGACATGGACGAACCACCGCCTGTTGATTTTGGTGGCGAAGGGGATGATGACAAGAGCACCAAGCGGAAGAACAAAGATCCTTTGTTTGTTCACATGGAAGAGGAGTTTTACCGCTATGGGGTGAAGATGGAGTGGCTGATGATTCATCGCATCCTCAACCACAGGTAGGACACACTATAATCTCATATATATATATATATATTTCTCTCATAAAAAGAAGCATCATAAAATAAGAAAGAAACAGACTGAAATGGTACTTTAATCTTAAAAATGAACGACAAATTAGGTGTTAATGCAAACATGTCAAATGTCTTGTTTTGTCTACAAAGATAGTGAGTTGGAGTAATTATTTAGAAACTATAAGAAATGTAAGAAGGCTGATGACTGTTGATCTGATTCTAACGTCACCTTTTCTGTATGCTGGCATCATGTTAGTGTTGATAAGAAGAACAACGTCCATTACCTGATCAAGTGGAGAGATCTACCTTATGACCAGTCAACCTGGGAGAGCGAAGACATGGACATCCCAGAGTACGACACCTACAAACAAACCTACTGGAATCACAGGTAGGCAGAGGCGTCTGAAGTGTCAGATGTCGTTTTTTTACAGTTCACGCCGTCGTCTTTAAAATATGTGTTGTGTAATTTTGTCTTTTAGAGAGCTGATGATGGGTGAGGAGGGCAGACCTGGTAAGAAGCTGAAGAAGCCAGTCAAAGTGAAGAAAGCGGAGCGGCCGCCTGCAAATCCAGTTGTAGATGTAAGTGTTTTGAAACAATCTTCTTGCCAAACACGGCCTTGTCTGTCATACGCCACTGTTCCTGCCAGTACAGTTCTTGCGTTGGATAAAAAGGTTATTGATGATGAACTGAACGCTTGTTTTCAGCTGGAATAATAAAGGCAGACTGAATCAGGACAGATGAGGAATTCATGTATGTCCTTTTTTCTTCCAGCCCACCATCAAGTTTGACCGGCAGCCTGAGTACCTGGACAGCACAGGAGGTACTCTGCATCCGTACCAGCTGGAGGGGTTGAACTGGCTCAGATTTTCTTGGGCTCAGGCCACTGACACTATTCTGGCTGACGAGATGGGATTAGGCAAGACTGTACAGACTGCTGTTTTCCTCTACTCATTGTACAAGGAGGTAAGGACGTATTTAATGCCCTGCAGTTATTCTTATATTATTATCCTGTTATTTGAATAATGAATGAGAATTTTGCTGGATTATTTTAAGAAAATATCAAATCGTGTTACTGTTTTGTCCAGTCTGCCCTTTGTAAGTCCTTTATAGTGTGTGGGGTTTTCAGACATTTGACACATACAGTAGTAACGGTGCTCATTAAAGTGAACGGGTTTTAAGCGTCTAATGAGAGGGCAAATAGAGCTGTTTAGTACGTACCTACTCACTCTGACTTCCCTTTTGTCTTCCACAGGGTCACTCTAAAGGTCCCTTTCTGGTTAGCGCTCCGCTGTCCACCATCATTAACTGGGAGAGAGAGTTTGAGATGTGGGCCCCCGACATGTACGTGGTGACCTATGTAGGAGACAAAGACAGCAGGGCCGTCATCAGAGAGAATGAGTTTTCTTTTGAGGGAAATGCCATCAGAGGCGGAAAGAAGGCGTCCAAAATGAAGGTGAGAAAAGCTAAACAGAGCAAGTGTGATGATTCTGCTTGAAAAATCAATTTATTTATGTTCATTTGATTTCACTCTCATGCACAGTTTTTGCCTGATTTTTGTTATTACGTCTTAGTACATAAGCAGTGTTTGCATTGTAAAGTATGAATGCTGCTATTCGAATGGAAAGCCAGTTCAGTTATGCATTTGCTTTTTGTTTATAGTTTATCTTATGTTTCTCTTCTCTTGCGATTTACAGAAAGACTCACCGGTCAAGTTCCACGTCCTTCTGACGTCCTACGAGTTGATTACCATTGATCAGGCTGTGCTGGGTTCAATTGAATGGGCTTGTCTGGTTGTGGATGAGGCACACAGACTCAAAAACAACCAGTCCAAGGTAAAAAAACAACAACAACCACTTTGTATAATTCTTTGTTTCCTGTTTGCTCCAAGAGTACAAGGGTGTCTACAGGTCCTTAAAAAGTTTTAAATCTGTCAGAAGTCATTAAGTAGACTTAAATTTGAATTTGAGATCTTAAATGTGACAAACACTTTATCTAATTTAATTTATCCAGCTTTTATTTTGTTTTTGTCAAAGTAAGTCACGCTCTTCTATGCAAAAGTCCACATTTCTGATGTTACAGAGCTTTAAACATAACTCTGAAGCTAATACTGTCTTTTTACTTTATGCATTCACTTACCTACTGGTAAAATATACATTAACCAAACTCAGTATAATAATCATATTCCTATATAAAAGCTACATCTGCACAGAGCCACGTACTGTATACACTTACCTACACTCCTTGTTGCAAATGGTCTTGAAAGCATCCATTTAATGTGTCTGATACCCGTAAACACCCTGGAGTAGATCTTATTATAAAAATATATATTGCCACTGTGTCTGTGTTTTATTGTTGTATTTTTCTATTAAACTCATCACACTAAATTTGCTGTTTTTTCCTCTTGTCAGTTCTTCCGAGTGTTAAACAACTACCCGCTGCAACACAAGCTGCTGCTGACCGGCACTCCGCTTCAGAACAACCTGGAGGAGCTTTTCCACTTGCTTAACTTCCTCACCCCAGAGAGATTCAAGTCAGTGACCTCAGCACATGTTGCTGTATTTCATACATAGCGTAGACATTCACGCCGATCCTGTGTTTATTTACTTTTCTTTTTCTCCACAGTAACCTGGAAGGGTTTCTGGAAGAGTTTGCAGACATCGCGAAAGAGGACCAGATCAAGAAGCTCCATGACATGCTGGGACCACACATGCTCAGGAGGCTGAAGGCTGATGTCTTTAAACACATGCCTTCTAAGACGGAGCTCATTGTGAGAGTGGAGCTAAGCCCCATGCAGAAGTAAGTGATACGAGGAGAACAGGTTTAAAAACACATACCAATACAGATTAAACCAACCTACAGCACATATTACCGAGATATACATGGGAATTTTTCTGTCTCCATATTGTTTTTTTTCTATTTTCAACCAGAAAATACTACAAGTTCATCCTAACACGCAACTTCGAGGCCCTGAACACTCGCGGAGGAGGAAACCAAGTCTCTCTGCTCAATGTGGTGATGGATCTCAAAAAGTGCTGCAATCATCCCTACCTCTTTCCTGCAGCTGCCACAGTATGATCTAAGTCCTTTCCCACAATTTGCTGTTATAGCACTGTATTGAAACTTGATTTATTGCAGTCATTTCATTCCGATTGTTTCTCTGACTGCAGGAGGCACCAAAACTTCCAAACGGCATGTATGAAGGCACTGCCCTGACCAAGTCCTCTGGGAAGCTGATGCTGCTTCAGAAAATGATGAAGAAACTGAAGGAGGGAGGCCACAGGGTTCTGGTCTTCTCCCAGATGACCAAAATGCTGGACCTACTGGAGGATTTCCTGGAAAATGAAGGATACAAATATGAGAGGATTGACGGAGGAGTCACTGGCAACATGAGACAGGAGGCCATCGATCGCTTTAATGGTGAGACATGAACACAAACAGTCAATCAGTTTATTTGTATGGATTCTCAGGAGTCTTGATATGCTCTGCATCCTGTGTTTTAACTAGTATCCCCTTCTTAATCCCAACAGCTCCCGGTGCTCCTCAGTTTGCTTTCCTCCTCTCTACCAGAGCTGGTGGTTTGGGCATTAATCTCGCCTCTGCAGACACTGTCATCATCTATGACTCTGACTGGAACCCACACAATGACATCCAGGTATGCAAAGCCTAGTCACAACCTCACTCCCTAGTCAGCATTGTTGTTTGTGAAGATAACAGGAAGTAATGTTTCGTTTCACTGTTTGCATTCCCCTCCTAGGCGTTCAGCAGAGCTCACCGTATTGGCCAGAACAGGAAGGTGATGATCTATCGCTTCGTTACCAAGGCATCTGTCGAGGAGAGGATCACACAGGTCGGTGAAAAGAAACACTGCGAGAAATGATTCATACATCAGTGTTTCCCACAGAAGGAAGGAGGCGCAGGAGGTTTAATTAAGCGTTAAATAATACCGTACATACCACGCTATATTGCAAATATTGTAATTGACAAGTAAATTTGCGACATATGAAAAACTGAACAGTCTATACAGATCTATTGCTTCAATAGATTTTCAACAGACCAATTGTAAAATACAAACACATAAGAAAACTGCAGTTGTTTATTGTGTACACATCATAACATTTTAAAGTGAGTGATTGTAGTGTTTTTCCATCTAGATGCATTGGCTATGGTCTTAAAAAATGCCACATGGTGCGACCATGATTTATCCTAAAATGAATTAATTTCCTTTACATACTTAACATTAATATAATAATGTATAGTGTTTATAAACAAAGTATTAGCATTTCTTTTGAGTTTACTTGAACTATGACGTTTCTGTTCTATAAAGTCACACTCACCTTCTTATTATTTATTTTTCCCGTAAATCAAATGAAAATGATAAAAATTACCAAAAAAAAAATACAGTTCAAGCATATTTTAAACAAAAGGAAATACATTCGAATAGATTTAGAGTGATTTTTCAAAACAGCAGTCATGGCCAGATGGTTGCACCACATGATATTTTAACACTTTAAATAACAGAAAAATTACAAATAACTAATAGTTTTAGAAAGTAAGTAGAGATATAGGGATATATATGGTATCTTTTTATGCATAAAAAACATGTTTTTGAAATGCAGTTGGACAAAAAATGTAGGTGTCAAATCATTGACTCATACATAAAATAACAGCACTGTACGAACTGCTGTACCGGTGTAATTATGCTATTTTACAGAGTGTTGCATACTGGGTTGTTATATTGCTCTAATGTTGGCTGCTGGGATAGGAAATGTATTTAAGTCTGTTTATAGTGATTGTTTAGCGTCTCTCCTCACTAAAAGTGTCAGTTAGTTCATTCTAACCTGCAGGATTTTTTTGTAAAACGTGTTGTTTTGCTGCCACTGATGACGCAAAGTCACGACAGTCAAAACAGCCAAGAATTGCAGCAGTCAGTGAGCCAGCAGGTGGCTGCCAACATCCGGCTTGAGTAATCCTGGTTTTACTCAGATGCTTTACTGCAGAAATAGCTCAAAACATGATGATAGTGATCTTTTCTGTTATTTTGATAAGTGCAAACATATTTTCTATTCATCATTTTATACATTTAAGGGGAAACTAATGTGAAAACGTTATCACCTGCTCACTGCTTGTTACCTTTCCACCTACTCGCCTCCACCAGGTGGCGAAGAAGAAGATGATGCTCACCCATCTGGTGGTCCGACCTGGCCTCGGCTCCAAGACAGGATCCATGTCAAAGCAGGAGCTCGACGACATCCTCAAGTTTGGTACTGAAGAGTTGTTCAAGGATGAAGTTGGAGAGGGTGAGTCAAATTTAATCCACTGTCAATCCCATTTTATCTGCGATTCCTTATAAATACGCTCACATAAAAAATAAAGTATTCTACATAGGGGTAGGTAGGTCAAGGAAAATGTGGGTAAATCTTCCGCAAACTGAGAGACACATACATTTGTGTTCTGTTACTGAAGTGTGAAGCTGGCTCCACCTTTGGGATGCAGGTGTCACTGGACAGATGTTACACTGAGTTTGTGCTTCCTTCCTTTTTGCTTCGCTTGTCCTGCCATCAGGAGACAACAAGGAGGATGACAGCAGCGTGATCCACTACGATGATCAGGCCATTGAGCGTCTGTTAGACAGGAACCAGGATGCCACAGAGGACACAGAGCTCCAGAGCATGAACGAATACCTCAGCTCCTTTAAAGTGGCCCAGTATGTGGTCAAAGATGAAGACGATGAGGTATGAGCGTATCCGCAAAGTGTGCCCATGTGTGAAGACATGACTTTTCATCATTTGCCAAGTTAGATGTCTGGCAAGTAACAAAGAATACACTCTTGTTTTCTTGGCTCTCGTTGAGGAGGAGGAGGTGGAGAGGGAGGTAATCAAGCAGGAGGAAAGTGTAGATCCTGACTACTGGGAGAAGCTGCTTCGCCACCATTATGAGCAGCAGCAGGAGGATCTCGCCCGAAATCTGGGCAAAGGCAAAAGGACTCGAAAACCGGTCAACTACAATGACGGCTCCCAGGAGGACCGAGGTATAAGACAGGGTACAGAACAATATATAATGCAACCTCTTCTTCTGTGTGTGCTGTGCAGTGCTTTTTGTGGTGTTGTGTTGGTGTAACATGGTAGAAGATCATGTGAGTGCATGGCATGACGTGTTATCTTAGTTTTTGTGACTTGTGTTTAGGTATAGTCGTGCAGTTAAAAACATTTTTAAATTCCATCATTTGATGTTGCTTTCAAGCTTTAGTTTGTTTGTGTTTAAGAATAAATGAACCATAAAAATACAACTCAGTTAGACTCAATGTTAAGATGATGTAGAAAAGATGGGATTCTTCTAGTTAAGAACGACTTGTGCTTTTTGTTTTGTGTCTAGTTTGGGCTCTCCTTTCAATGTTTATGGTTTCAGTTGAATTCCTGCTAGTTATTTTTTGTGCAGAGTTTCTGTTTTCAAATTTTCAGACACAGTGGTGACTGCTGACAGTAATGCAGCTCCATTTAGAGTTTAAATTGTATATACTTTATGTTCTCTGTCTGTGAAGAAAGCTGCACTTTTTTATTTTCGCCCTCCTTAACATCTGTCTGTCCGTGCTCCCTGTAGACTGGCAGGAAGATCAATCTGACAACCAGTCTGATTACTCAGTGGCCTCAGAGGAGGGCGACGAAGACTTTGATGAACGGACTGAAGGTAAGGCCAACTGTTTCACTGATTTTGGACTTTGAACTTTGGTGGTAAGATGAACTGTCAACGTCACTTGTAATCATTTATTGCTTAAGTTGTTTGAAGTTGGGTTTGAACGTGGATTTAAACCTTCCTGATTGGACTAATTACACATTTGAAGGAGTCTCCACTGTGATCCACTAACGCACTTCAAACCACCTCTGCAGATGCATATTCAGATTCAGACGACAGCTACGATTTCCTCATCGACAACATCGACTACAACTCAGGGAAGAGCACTTGTACGTGCATCATCTGCTTAGGGCATAAAGAGGCAAAAGAGGAAAGAAAGAGAAGGAAAGAAGAAAAGAGAAAGAAAATGAAGCAGGGAAAGAAAATTAAAATCAACGGTTTCTCTGCGAAAAGTCTTCATGCACTTGAAAAAGATTGTTCATTTGAGCTGTGATTAATTAAGTTTTTGTTGAAATACTTGTCACAGTTTGAAAAAAGCATCATCAATTTTGTTCAATCAAATGGTTTGACTATTTATGGTTCAGTTTCTATCAGTTGATACAAATGTTACATATTATTTATTTGGTAATTCGATTACAGGTGGAATAAGATGTGAATATTTTGTACTCGGTGTGTTTTATATCATTTAATTATGGCTCTGTTACTTCAGGTTTCATTAAAAAGTTTTACCACAACATTGCTTTCAGTTGTAACTGATCTGAAAGTAAAATGCTTCTAGAGGAAGCATTTAATGAAAAAAGTGCTGTGAGACTGTGAGGAGAGGCAGCTTCAGCAGCATCTGAGTGTGTCGTGATGAGCAGTAAGTGAGACGAAACTTGAGGACGATAAGATCATACATCAAAACGTAGTCAGATGTCTAACAGTTCATTTTATCTCTTCTGTGAACTGTGTGCTCCCTGGAATGGATTCCAACTAGTATAACTGTGCTTTGTTTTTTGTCTTAGCTAATGCCCGCAGACCAAACCGTAAAGGGCTGAGGAACGACCGGGACAAACCTCTGCCTCCGCTGTTAGCCAGGGTGGGCGGCAACATCGAGGTGAGTCAAGGGTTAACAATACGGACATAACATGAATTTGCTTCTCTGCCAGTTTGTTTTGCGACCTTCTGCTACTTTTGCTTCTTGTTTTCAAACCTCTTCACCTCTTCTATTACTTGGCAGGTGTTGGGCTTCAACGCGCGGCAGAGGAAGGCTTTCCTAAACGCAGTGATGCGATATGGGATGCCTCCTCAGGACGCTTTCACCAACCAGTGGCTGGTCAGGGACCTCAGAGGAAAGTCTGAGAAAGAATTCAAGTGAGCCTCCTTTGTACATTTTTCTGCTGTCATTAACACCAATAGTTATACTCAATATTAAACCTCAGCATTTGCGTCTACTGAAAAGTGAAGAGTATTGAAAACTAAAATGGAATAATAGATCGAAAGTATCACTAAAGGTACGGTGTATATCTTAATGTGACAGCTCACTCATACAACTTACAGCTGAACTGTTTACCTTAGAGGCCTCGAGAATCTGGTCATTGTTTTATTTAATATGCAGGGTTTGTGAAATACACGTGCAGCTCAGAGAGATGTCGACATTTTTCCGAATATACACAGTGCATGTAACATCCCTCCCTTTCCTTCACACATGTTCGCAGGGCCTACGTGTCTCTCTTCATGCGTCACCTTTGTGAGCCAGGGGCCGATGGAGCTGAAACCTTCGCAGATGGCGTCCCACGTGAGGGACTGTCAAGGCAGCATGTGCTTACTCGCATTGGTGTGATGTCTCTCATAAGGAAAAAGGTGAGTTTTACACAAACGGCACAAAATGTGTGGCCTGAGTTCACAGTTAGCGTGACAAATTCTGATATTTAATGACGTTGTGATGAACAGGTGCAGGAGTTTGAACATGTGAACGGCCAGTGGTCCATGCCCTGGATGGCAGAGCTGGAGGAGAACAAACGGGCAGTGGCTTTGGCTGCAGGCGAAGACCCCAAGACTCCATCATCCGGGACCCCTGCAGACACGCAGCCCAACACTCCTGTCCCAGGTACACACACAAACACACACTGCTAAATTATTCAAACAAAATGCCACATCATTTCTTTTCATTAAAAAAAACAACATGAATTTAGCCCCAAAGCAACAGAATTAACTGAAACATGTCATCAGTTCTCACTTTAGGCCTAAATATAAGTCTTAAGTTGGAAAAAATCCCCAGAAGCTGTGAAAATTGTTGTAAGTTACACAAGATTTGAGTCTATTTTTGAGACCAACATAGCACCTTTCCCTGACGCCCTCTTGTGGATTCAACCAGAAAGATAGGCACAATTTTTGATTCAGTCATTTAGCTGAACAATTGAATGAGATTTTTTTTTTTTTTTTAGTAATAGGACCTTTAATGCAGTCTTTGCATATCTGTACATTGTACGTGTTTCATCTTCTTGCAGAGGATTTGTCTAAGTCTGAGGACAAAGAAGACATGAAGAAGGAGGGAGAGGATGGCAAAGGGGCCAAGAAGACAGATGATCCAGAGGTAAATTATAGCTAAATAAGATTGATCCTACAGCATCGGTGTTGAAATTGAAATCAGTATGATTTTAACTTGAAACCGGTTACCTCTGCTTTAGATAATTGAAATCCCGGATGAGTCTGAAAAATCCCCCGTCACTGAAAGGAAAGAAGGTGAAGCAGACCTTGCTGCAGGGAAGGAGGAGAAGGAAACAGGGGGTGCAGACGAAGGCAAAGATGCTGACGATTTGAGCAAAGAGAGAGAAGAGAAGTCATCAGAGATGGCAGAGAAGGACACTCCTGGTGAGGTCAAGGGTGAAGAGGGCAAAGCAGATTCAGAGGAGTCTAAAGGTGAGCTGTTATTAAAGCTGATTTCAAAAAATGTCTTGGTTTTATCTCTTTTCGATTCTGACTGTGCTGTTCCTGTACTAGCTGAAGACGGCAAAGAAGAGAAGATGGATACCAGTTCATCCACAGAGGAGAAAAAAGGTGCTTAGTTAAACTTTATGTTCATGAAATGCCACATGTTTGCATTGGATTGTGTCTTTAGCTTGTGTAGGGCGCTGACACGTTTTTGTTTTCCCACAGAGCAAAAAGAAGAGAAGGACGGCGTGAAAACCGACGAGTCTGGCAAACTGCAGAATGGAGAAAACACCAAAGAAGGAGGAACAGCTGCGCCGGTGGTTAACGTCAGCGAAGAGAAGAAGAAAGCCACTAAGCAGAGGTTCATGTTCAACATTGCTGACGGAGGATTCACAGGTGGACAAATGCACATGCATACAAACACCGTTTTCTCTTTTTTTCCCCTCTCTTTGGTTTCTGTCTCTTGACCTTTTTGCCTTTGTATTTTCCAGAGCTTCACTCTCTTTGGCAGAATGAAGAGAGAGCGGCCACTGTTACCAAGAAGACCTTTGAGATTTGGCACCGTCGCCATGACTACTGGCTCCTGGCTGGCATCATACAGTATCCTCTCAGGCTGATTCATTTTAGGCACATAGATCTTATAAACTTCTCGTGGATGATTCCTGGTTTTTTTTTCATCACGTTACTACAGTATACATGAAGACTTAAGGACGGGCTTCATCTATAACCAACTGTGACTTTTTTGTTTTTTGGATGTTTGGATTTATAAACAGTTATTTAGGGGTTTATTGGACTAACGTGTCCAAGTCATGTGTAAAGTGAAGGACTTTTTCAGTAAAATTCAAGAATTTCAACTTGGATAATTTTGTTTAGTTTACATGAATTATGACTTTAAGGATATCTTTCTTTTGTAGTTATATCTGAAGAACCCCTACCCCTCACTAGATTATTTTGACCTGCTCGACATGCTATCGTTGTTGCACTTGACCCCAGTGTCTCTCAGACATGGCTACGCTCGGTGGCAGGATGTGCAGAATGACGTGAGGTTTGCCATCCTCAATGAGCCCTTCAAAGGGGAGATGAGCAGAGGAAACTTCCTCGAGATCAAGAACAAGTTTTTGGCCCGACGGTTTAAGGTAAAATGAAAGCTCGTGTCTATTGCTGTGTTTTTCCGTCTGTCCGTTTCTCTGTGTTGTCTCACTGGGGACTCTTTGCCATGCTTTCTTTTCATTTCACAGTTATTAGAGCAGGCGTTGGTGATAGAGGAGCAGTTGCGCAGAGCGGCCTACCTGAATATGACAGAAGACCCTGCTCATCCCTCCATGGCTCTCAACACACGCTTCAGTGAGGTGGAGTGTCTGGCTGAGTCCCATCAGCACCTCAGCAAGGAGTCCATGTCTGGAAACAAGCCCGCGAATGCAGTACTGCATAAAGGTGAGACAAGTGGAACAAACTGTGACAATATCCTCTAACAGCTTGATGAAGTATAGATAGTAGTCACACTGACCTTGAATATATTTGGAAGATTTTTGATATGACACAAATAGAATAAGATCTTAATATTTAACTGGATAATTTCTCATGATGACTTTGGACAAGAGGTCGAGTAAACAAAGGATCACTATGCTGCATTCAGACAGACTTCCCACTCTGCACTGACTTATGTTGCTAGGCAACTGCAAACTCATTTGCTGTTACTGACTTTGTTAGGGTATCTAATAACTAGGTAATATTTTTATATAACATCAGAGTAAAACTAAACCATTCATTCGGTCAAGACACTTCCTCTTTATTTCTATCTTTTGTTAATCTCAGGAAAATCATTTTTCCATTTCACAGAACCAACTGTTTGCTCAGCATTTTATAATATAAGGAGTTGTGCAACGGGAGGTGCAGTATACAAACAAAAATATTTAAATTCTAGTCTAATTTCAGCTGCTTACATAACCAGTGGCCACAGCCAGGTACAACAGTGTGGTTGAAAATAGAGTAACTGTCATTTATGAACAAGGACTGTTTGTTATTAACTCTCCAGGAAATAATCACCTCAGCCCTCAGTGATGTACCTGCACTTTGTACAAAGCCAGGGGTTTGGTTTCTGATCAGGGTCAGGGTTGGGCCTTTTTATTTTATTATTACATTTCCAAGGTATTTTGTTTAATTATTTATTTATTTATTCATTTGATAGGAACAACACACTGTAGCTAATTTGCCGACGTCCCTGTTTAGGCTTTTAAGAACCAACACTAAACTTTGTGTTACATTATTCTGTGGGTTGAAAACACAAACCATCATCCGTTTCTCCATTTTACTGACTTAGATTAAATCTAATAGAAGAATTCATCAGAGTAAAGCAGTTTTAAACTCATCAAAGTGGCTCTCATGGTCGGCCTCCCTGTGCTTCAGTTCTCAAACAGCTCGAGGAGCTGCTGAGCGACATGAAGGCTGACGTCACACGTCTCCCAGCAACCATTGCCAGGATACCCCCTGTTGCCGTGCGGCTCCAAATGTCCGAAAGGAACATCCTGAGCCGATTAGCCAGCCGCGGGCCGGACGTCACCGCTCAGAGCCAGTCGCAGACCTCACAGCAGATGCAGGTGCCGCGCTGACCGATGGCCTCACACATTTCACACTCAGACTGAGGACCGACGGCCTCAGCTCACCGCCATGTAGCAGATGTCCTCCCCCTCAACCACCATGTACAGCACAGTCAGGTCAGTCCTTCTCGCTCTACACCCACAACCATCTTCGGACTCAGAAGAGCATCAGCTGTGCTGCTGGATTTAAAGACTGGAAACTGTAGATGTACGACAGGAGCGCATGAAGGAATCACTTCTCTTTCTGCCGCAGACTAGAAACTGGTCTCTCTCCTCCACTGGGATTCAGATTTAACTCCTCTAACCTGAACACTGTCGTCGTGACTGAACTGCGGGGCAGCTCTGCCGACTGTCCTGCTCTGTCTTTACAGCAGGGTCAAACGTGTGTGTAACTATATGTATCATGAAGCTAAAGAGGCTAGACATGAGAAAAAGCAGCATGTTTGGAGTTTACTGGTGCTTTGTAGTAATTTTTGGATTAAAAAAAAAGAATTCAAGGGATTTTATTGTGCTCATTTAGAAAATTGTGAAATTTTCAACTTTCATTGAAGTCATTCAACGTTAATGTCCTCACTTGTAGATGTGTGTGGAGAGAGAGAGAGAGAGAGAGAGAGAGAGAGAGAGTGTGTGTGGTTGTTTTCCAGCGTGTATGTAAAAGAAAACAGGGCATATAGATGTGCATCTCTACTGCAGAATGCCCCTGACACTGAGAGACTGTTACTGTCACTTTTCTACTAGTCAGTCAGACTTATTATTACCTCTTCTTGTGTCCTTCCCCCTCCATCCCACCTGTCTTATCAGGTGAGAGCTGTCAGTGCTCACACCCCAACAAACACCTCGACATTCCTCACTGCGCCACAGATTTACTCCCCGGAAACTGTCCTGTGTTTGCAGAAATAAAGACAAATGGTATCTCCACAGCTTTTAGGTACACGGAATGGTTTTGAGAACGATGGCAATCTTAAGTTTATTTAATTTCTTACTGTCTGTTGTTATGTTGTTTTACATTATTGTAATTATTATTATCACCTTGTTGTTTTTATCATTGCTGTTTGTTTTTATGGACCACAATAAAAGGTTGACAGTTCTTCAAGCTTCTTTGTACTTTGTGTTGAGGGAAAATAAGTGAAAATATATGCAGATGGGTAACAAACCAGAAACCAGAAAGGAGTAAACGTTCTTTGGCATGAAAATCTAAAACAAACGGTTAAATATTCTTCTGGAGGTCAGTTTGTCCTGTCGATTGCAGAGTAAGACATTGATGACTGGTTTGGAAAGTGTAAATGGAAAAAAAAAACAGAGATAAGAGGCTTTGCATGCGAGCCTAGAAACACAAGGTGAAATTTACATGGAAGCAAACGTTGACTCGCTGAGAGACGTGGAAAAGCAGCAGGAGACACGCATTGAAAAGGTCGTGAGAGGAAAGAGCAGGGGAAGAAGGAGACAGGAACAGGCATATTTTCTGTAGATAGTTGGGTAATTAAGAAAATTGGAGTAAATTGCAGGGTGTGTGTGTGTGTGTGTG
>JAPQRN010000640.1:0-16107 GCA_037367275.1 Coranthus polyacanthus | reverse complement strand
AACCTCTTCCAACTTGGACCAAGTGCAAAAGCTCCTATCTGTAAAATGATTCAGGAAAAATGGGAAAAAACCTCCTACCTGCACTTTGTGGAGCACTAATACCTAGTCTGTATTGTTAACATAAAATATCATAATATAGTCCAAAAACAGTGTATTATTTATTGGATACCCTTGACAAATTGCATTCTACAAGAGAACAAAAGTTTTTTTTTTTGTTTTCTCAATAAAGTAAATTTTTCAGATAGGAGGTCTTGCGTTTCGGCCATCGATATGTGTCATCATGTCGCGACACAGGTTACCGATCCAAGCTAGCAGGAAATCGCAGAAAACGTCAGAACAAATTTTCAAGTAGGCTCTATCTTGACAAATGGACCACAGATTTTAAGTGTCAACAACTTTATTCTCACCTGAAAAAATCTTAATATAGTATTTACGAGGCAACATCCTCCTCCATTGTTGCCTCAGTCGCTGCTAGTGCTGTGCTGAAGACCACATCATAATTGTTTGTGCTGTATCATTATGACAACCAGCCGTGACCAGCCATGCTGAGGCAGTGGACAGCAGCAGCCAAATTGATACCGGCAGTGAAAAAGTGCCATAATACAAGCCTCCTTCAAATAAAGGTCTGGTACCTCCTGCAGCTGAGACAAATGAAGGCCCCGGACATTATTTGAAAAAAAAAAAAACCCTAACAATATTAAGGAAGATCGTGTGTCCTTTGAGATCCCTGATACAGTGTGCACTCACATCGTCCCTATGCAGCTTATTGAGAATCTCCTCCTCATCCTCCTCAGACTCTTTCTTCACCACTTTACACACAGGAGAGGAGGTGGAGTCCCGCACATCTGAGAAGCCTCGACCACCTGAACATACAGGAGTGACTGGTCAAACCATATGCTCACCCATTCGTTCAGCGAGGGAATCAGTGTGGCTTCAGTAACAACCTTCTCAAGAGAGAGAGTACCAGAGTAAAGGAGCCCACCTGGTCGGCGGATGCTGTCTGCAGGACCTTGTTCAAAGATGGAGTGAGACTGGATGGTCTGAGGCCGTTCCCTCCTCCTCACTCTGTTCTCTCTCCTCCTCTCCTCTCTCTCCGTCCTTTGCGGTTTTGGAGCCGTGTGGATCTTTTCTTTTAACCTGGTCATTAACATCAAACGCGTACAGTATTAAGGCTCCACATGACATCTGACAGATGCATTCTGAACAGGATGGTGCAGCACTCACACAGTTACTTACACATCTTTGCTTTTCCTCACAGCATGGACGTTTGGCTCAAAGGTTTTCTATCAAGAACAAAAGAAAGACAGAAGTGATGCATTGGACACATATTTGCCCACACTAATACGTTTTGTCTTAAAACACATCACTTTTGCTCTACTAGGGATGCACAATGAATCCAATCACAAAATCAACCTGTGTAATTAAACTATAATCACAAATGGCTTCAATGTAAAGGTCCAGATTTTGGAGGATTTAGTTTGATCTAACTGCAGAAATGGAAAAAAAATAAACACAACCTCTGCTGTCTGGCGATAGTTTCAATTTACTGACACTGAGCAGAGACTGTGTAAAACACTTTTAACAAACTTTTTTTCTCAAGTTTTTATGTTTTTTAGTTAGTTAGTTAGAAAGTTTATTTTGAACATAAAGAACAGTAACAAAAGAAAGCAGAAAAATAAGAGAATAACAAGTTATGTTCAAAAGGGAATGGGAAGAAGTAAAAATGTATTAAATCCCACCCCTTCTCCCTGCACCTATGAATGTATATATTCATATCCTTCTCTTCCTTAATAATAATAATATTAATATAACACAATAATAGTAATAATAATAAAAAAAAGAACAATAGACCTAACAGTAACATAACATTGCCAAAAAAGTCCAAGTAATGATGAAAAGAAATAAATAACAATATCTTATGACACCCGAGTGATATTTACACTTAATGCCTGTACCTCGTGAAAACATGATCCTTGTATTTTGTTTTGAAGTATTTTATGTTTGAACATTGTTTTAATTCTGCCCCCATATTGTTCCATAGTCCTACCCACAGAAAGATATGCAAAATCTTTTTTTATTTGTCCGGATTTTGTTAGTTTTTAAATTATATTCCCCTCTTAGTTGATACCCTCCCTATCGACAGTTTTTGAATATTTACTGGTAAGAGTTTATTTTTGTCTTTGTACATGATTTATGCTGATTTAACTTTGTAATGTTTAAGTTGAAAAAAAACTACATATTTCAAAATGGGTAATCTGTTTTCTTGATAACCGAGCAAGCCAACTCAAATCGAAATTGCAATCACAAATTGCAATATTGCCCTCAATAATCGCAATATGACTCCTTCCCCAAATTGTGCTAATTCACACCTAGCGTCCACACTACTCCGGTGTTGGAGCCTTTTGGAAACACTGCTGACACTGTTTTAAATCTAAACTCTAAAATCTCTAAATAATCTAAAAATTTAAATAATATAATAAAATACGTTTTACTGATATTTGTGTTCACTGTGCTATCACGACATGGGAGTTATTAGAAAATTTTAGGGTGCTTTATATTCTGAGCATCCTCTCCTCCCACCTGCCGCATCCAGTATCTCCTTAAAGACAAAGTATGTATTTACAAACATAATGGGAAATGTTACATACTATGCCTTTAATTAAACAAATGATACAAACACATTAAAATATATCAAAAGATTTAGATAAGATATTAGCATCCTTATAAGAAGCTAGTAAGTATAGAAAGATACACATGTTAACAACAACTAACTTTGTCAGCTGAATAATAGAATAGAATAATTCTATGTCATTTTGTAAATGTAAGCATTTAATAATGTGAATTTAAGCTAAGGTTTTTCAGTGTCTTGTTGCTTTATTGGGCATGAAAAAGTATTCAAATGCCCCTTTAATTGTCCTTACCTTGGATTTTTTGTACGCTCCTCCCAGTGTCATGTCCCTGGTTCGGAGGGAGGGCAGTCTTCCGGGGGGAACCGGGGAGGACAGGCTCCTGATGCGGCCGGGCAGTCCTCTCCCCGCGGGGAAACTGAGCCCGGCTCCGCTGCTGAGGCCGGAGGAGCCGGGGACACAGTCTGCATCCGCCGAGTCGTTCATTTTGTCTGACTAGCTAGTTCTCCTTTTTAATCCTTCAGTTTTGCGCGCGCGGAGGTGAGGCGTGTCTTTGTATCATGGCGTCCAGCTTTCTTGTGCTAAATACCATTATTTATCACAGAGTCTGGGATAAACTTTCCGCTTTTATTTTGAAAGTAAAAATCCGGTTTTATTTATCTGAGCAGCTTCGCTTTACACCTTTCATTATCAATCACTCTGTCTCCAACGGTGCTCTTTGCCGCTTCTCTTTCTCTCTGTCCAACAAGTATCGGCCGTAAACAGTTAATAAACTCCGAGAATTAGCCTACGACGAATGCAGTGTTATGTACACCCGACAACTTAACAATAGCTTATTACCCTCCATTTTGTTCTGTCTCTTGCATTAAAAGGCGTCTGGGCCAGACAGAAAGGTTTTGGTCCACATATAACCATGGACCAAAACGTTTCCCTTCTCGCAAAAGTAAACAGTAGTTGGTAGTGGTTGTTATATTTGAACTTGGGTCCCCGCTCTGCACAAGTATCCTTCCAGAATTCTACATACATAAAGCTCCTCTTACATCTCACCGGTCATCGAACGGAGTTTTCTTGATGTGGATGTATTATTTAAAAATATAACCTACCGTGTTTTAACCTGACTAAAAACGTCACATATGAAGTGACATTTTTCCAGCGGTTCCGTTTTGGCGCCTGTGTTATTTGGTGATTTTAAATAGACCCGATTTCCTTCCGTGCTGCACTGCTTTTGTTGTTGTTATAATGGTAGTACAACAGTGCGGCCACAAGAGGGCGGTGTTGGTCTTATGTGGTGGAACTTCACTGACAACATTTATCCAGCCTTAAAGTTCAGTTCAGGGCGTCAAATATACAATGAATTGTTAAAGACTAAATTTATCATAACCACACCTTTAACCAGCTTCAGCTAAGGAAACCAGGTCCCAATAGGCCAAAGGTGGGACAAAGAGTATGATGGTGTGAGACAATATGGGACAATGTTACCAATGATGAGGGAGAGATGTACATTTAGATATTGTAATGTCTGTATAAGTTATAAAACAAATACACACAATATCATTGATCAAAAACACAAGTACATTTTGTCTCCTCAGATCTACTTCACATGACTTGGTATTTTCGCCTCCTGATGCTGAACATACAAAGAACATGAAATCAAAGTGAACAAAAATAAGCACAAAGTCAATAAAGTAAGCTACAAAATAAACAAAAATACGTAAAATGACCTGATCTGAATTTTTTGGTACATCAGTGTCTCACATCTTATATTAATTTCTCTGATATAACTTGAAAACAAGCAGAATTTCGCTTTTTTTCTGCAGATTTTCAACAAATTCAGTTAAAATTTGACACATTTAGATGACTTTTATCTGCTCGAACACATGTATTTTCTTTAAAATGTAAATGTGGCACATTGCCTCAACATGTGGGACAAAGTGGGGACAAGGGCTAAAAATTCTGTGATGTCCCTCCTTCACAAAGTGGTACAACAGTAGAATTTAGATGATAAGACTCAAAAAGGATGTTATGCATAACTTTCATTTTGAATATAAAGCACATACTGTTGATGAGCTACTTGGAACTGACAATTCTAGTATTCCACATCATGTAAAAGTGAACATCGTGTAAAAATGCTAAAAAGGAGGCCTTAAGTGACATGTACAATACCTCTGTAGAAAATGTATTATTTATTACATACAATATTAGGGCCCGAGCCTTGCTGATGCGAAGGCTCTATTGTTTTTGCTCGGATTCATGTAAAAAACATTTGGCCAGTTTTTGAATGGCTAAATGCACATGGAAAGTCACGAAAATGTGCAAACACATCAGGAGTGGTGAAAAATTTTGTATTTTTTAAGTTTTGCACATGAAACTGAAAAAATTGGACTTGGTACCACCCCCTAAAGACCACTGCTCTCAGCTACTTTCACTAATTGTGGGTCTGATACGCCAAACCAACAGGAAGTGGGCCCTTTTTCATTTCATGGCCGTTATTGATGATTCACACCTTGTATTTTAACAAACTCCTCCTAGAGGTTTTATTCAATAAACTTCAAATTTGGTCAGGCCCGTCTTAACAAGTTGAAGATGAAAAGTTATCAAAACATTTAGTTTTCATGACACTACATGTTCAGGATGGGGCGGCAAATTTTGATGTTTCGCCATGAAAAACAAAATTGTTATAACGCAAGTTTTTTATCCAATCCGCACCAAACTTCAAATGTATGATAAGAGTCGCGCCCTGAACAAAATGTGACAAATGTGACAATATTGAGGCTGACTCATAGCGCCACCTACAGGAAATGACATGTTTTAATTTTTGATGTACTGCTCCTAGCAGGTTGAAGATACACAACTCAAATTTGGTCAGAAAAGCCTTAACAAGTTGATGGATACAATGTTTAGGAGTTGCTGAGCTTTCTCGACACTATTTGTTTGTGGTGGTGTGAAGCGTTTTAATGTTTTGCCATGAAACACAAAACTGTTATAACTCAACTGTACATTGTCCATTCTGCACCAAACTTCACATGTATGATAAGAGTCCTGGCCTGAACAAAATGACATGACAATATTAAATCTAAGTCATAACACCACCTATTGGCAACAGGAAGTGTTAGGCCCTGTACTTTTACTCACTACTTTTTGTAGTTTAGCCACATCCACCTGAAATTTCTTCAGCAGAATTATAAGACCTTGATGAGGCTACATAGTGAAGCATTTTGTCAGACACTCTTGCCATGGAGACACATTACTCACATTGAAAGACTAAGCTGGTTTTGGAGGTAAGGAATGTTTTTAAACCCCAAACTTGGCACACGTGTCAGGAGGAGTGTATTTTGTTGCCTGATACGGTTCTTGGCTTGAGATGTGGTAAAATAGCTCCATGGCACCCCATACACAATTTCAAAAATTCAGCCCCTGCATCCACAGCATTGGATGTGTCTCAAATTTTACATGTTTGGTAAGAGTCTAGGTCTGGAGACGTGCACAATAATGTTTTATCAGACTCCGCCAACTGACAACAGGAAGCCAGCCTCAGGCACAAATGTCTTCCAACTGACATAAAATTTGCAGTGTTACAGTGACACGATGTATATTTCATGGGTGGTCTCTAGTGCCAAATAGTGGATGCTACAAGATGAGAGCAACTGTTGTAACTCGACTCCACATCATCAGATCTGTCTCAGGTTTCCCACATTTGATAAGAGTTTGATTGTGAAGACATGTGCACAATGATTTTTAATCAGAGTCATAGTTCCACCTACTGGCAACAGAGGGGTGAGGGCACATTTTTAACTGCTTGCAGTTACTAGTTATTAGTATTATTATTTTATACATATTCTTGCTGTTGTCAACACCACTTCTACACAGAAAGATATCAACACTAGCCTGTACAGACTCATATGTCTGTGTTTCATGTCTTTAAATTAGATTAGGAGAGACTTTTATATGAATGGCTTATCTTCTGCACTCACAATCTGATCAATCTGCTTTTATAGCTAGTGATGATAGGTTATGTTTGAGGTACGTATATATAATATGTGTGTGTATGTGAGAAGAACAATAGAAAAACTCAGATAATGTGCCACAAATATACCATGTCATAAAGTTTTGACAGCAGGTATTATTTATTAATAATAGCTGAAGGTCCAGCCATAACACAGGATTATTGTACACAAATGCATTGAACATGGTAAAGTATGCATCAATGTCAGACCTCCACCAAGCAGCTCATTTACCCACATATTGTGACTTACACCCAAAACTAATACTCCAGCATTCATGTTATCTACTTTACTGGATTCACTGATCATAAAACATTCCTTTTGCCTTTGGAATAATCTTGGTATCATGTTTAGTTATTTAAAAAAAAACCTATATATCCCTAATGGCGGTTTTCTTCTAGATGTAGCTCCACAACTATTGAAGATACAACAAATCTGTTCATCTTACAGATTCAACAGGCTCTCAGCTACAATTTGACATTAGTTATTTCTCTGTAGTCTGCATCTTAATTTGTTCTTTTATTTGTTCTTTTTTTGTTAAGTTTTCGTATTTTTTGTATTTTTTATTCACATTTATCACATTTTTATTTTTACATTTTTTTTAATTTAATTTTTATTTTATGTTTTTTATTTTTCAAAATTTTATTTAAAGCACCTCAAAATGTAATCAGTTCTGTGAATGTGTAATTATGAGATAATATGCAAATTTCATTATGCTTTGGTCCTTTTCCACATGATGTAGGATGCAGTGATGATGAACAGAAGTAGAAGAAAACCAATCGCTGTTGACAGGCCAATGAGCACCTCCTTCTGAGTGTCTTTCTCTGGATCTGCAGACACACAGAAAACATACTGAGAGATGAGTCTGTCAACAGGCCAAGTGTGCAAAAGAGAGGCAGAGATACACAGAAAAACGTCAGCTTTATAAAAGTGCTTATGCTTGCAGAACAACAAGAACCATATATATTGATAAGACTGACTTTACAGCTGTTCCATATATTGTGATTACTAAAGTCAACTGATGGGTATCTGGCTGTGTTAGATTAGGATTTTCTTATCTGCCATGTGTGTCCCCTTCAGTTTTTTAATCTTAAGAGTGACAGAATTTTACAACAAACAAGTGTGTGTATCACAGTCTGGTTTTCTAAAACTGCTTTACTCAGAATCTGGACCTTTCTTCTGCATTTGATACTGTTGACCATAATATCATGATAAATAGACTCCATGATTTGGTTTCCTAAGATAAGATAAACTTTATTTAGCCCCAGGGGGAAATTTGATATCCATCAGCTCCAGAAAAGAAAAGAAAGCAAAATAAAAATTCCACCACTTCAATGTCCACCCCATGAATGTTGACAGGCTGAAGAGGGCTTAGACTTTCGGAAAGCCACCACCATTTCTTTGGTCTTCAGGGGTCTTTGGTGTTCAGTAGGAGGCAGTTTTTGTGACTCCAGTCACAGAAGGCTGCTGGCAGGAACTTTTGTGTTGTTGTTAGTCAAATTCTATCTGAAGTGACAGTTTTGTTATAGTATTCACGGTTTCATGGTGGGAGACCAAATGCAGAAATGTCACAGGTCAGGCAGACATTTCCTGTTTCTCAGGCAAACATTACAAGAAGAAACATGCCCTTCACCTCACAGGAGCACCCCACAACTGTAAATCTTCATTCCTTATATTCAATTTTCATTACATATATTCTGACTTTCATCCCATATATGAATATAATATTTACTAAAAGGCATGCAATAATGTGGTCATCATGAAGATTGGATCCTTGATTTGGAGACTTTCGAGCTCTGAGTAAATGGCACAAGTACACATTTCTAGACACTTACTGTCATTGTCTCCTGTGTTTTTATTGGAGACCAGCATGGTTTTGGTTTTGTCCAAGTGTCCATCATTGACCTCTGGGTTTATCCCCAGGAGGTGACACATCAGTGGGTACACATCCACCAGGTCAAAGGGATCTACTCTCAGGTTTTTCTGAAAGTCAGGTCCAACAGCTCTGAAGAAGGCTTTCATGTCCATTATTTCATTATCAAAGCCATGGTCTCCTTTGGTGTAGTGCACTGGTAACAACTGTATGGACACAGTAAAGTATCATGGGAAACATTATGCTTTACATTTTTGTCCTGCTGTATTTCAATTAATTTGAATATAGAATAGAAAAAGCACTAAAGGATTTTCAAATCGTAACCCCTTTTAAAAACATGGGCAATCACAGACATAAAGACAGATTTAACATATTTCTAATGCATACACCAGGCAATTCAGTAAAAATGCAGGATCATGCATTTGGCATTTAATCTAAACCTAAATTTTAGAGTGGTATTTCCAGGGATTCCATAATCCCACTACAGGGTCTCATAGTTCAGCTTGTGTGGTCAAATGTGACTTCTGAGCAAAACAAAAAAGCTACTGTTATAAGCTAGTCTGGCACGTTTTCAGAAAGATGTGCATCGTGCAATAAGGCAGGACTGCTTGGTTCCTTTTGGTTTGTCATTTTCTTTTGCAGGATTTAGCAACTTTAATGACAGGTCTTGCTTCATGTGCAAATGTTCCACCACAACAAGTTCACACCTACTCTATTTTGCACCATGGACCCTGCCCAAAACAAGTGTGATTGATTTAACAGAAATTCAGACAACTGTGCTAATGGCAACATCTGCATTAAAACTCAGTGAATGTGCCTCTTATGACACTACATTTTCTCACCCCATTGATAATGTATCCAGCGTTAGCAATCAGGATCAGTGGCAGGAGTCGAGGATGGTTACTATAGTGCAGTCTAGCCGGCATCTCCTCCTTTTTATATACGTGGAGGTGAGG
Organism: Coranthus polyacanthus; assembly: GCA_037367275.1. Taxonomy (NCBI): domain Eukaryota; kingdom Metazoa; phylum Chordata; class Actinopteri; order Kurtiformes; family Apogonidae; genus Coranthus; species Coranthus polyacanthus. The sequence continues at coordinate 6,650 of JAPQRN010000640.1, read as the reverse complement.
GTGGCTTCCCTTCAGAGCCTGGTAGACCTTCTCCAGCTTCCCCTCTTTAGGAAGCAGCATCCCAGCTGGACCATAATCCAAAAGTTGGAACTGGATATCCCTGAAGCTGAAGCCAGGGATATTAGAAATAATAATCTCCTCAACCAGGCCACCCCGAAGAATTGTAGTCATCCCATGGTCAGCAGTCATGATAATGTTGAGCTGATCAGTAAGGCCATGCTCCTGGATTTTGTCCCGGATGTAGCCCACAGTGCGATCCACTTGTCGGACCATCTCCCTAAGCTCTGGAGAATCAGGGCCGTACTTATGCCCAGCCATATCTGGTTCTCCAAAGTACAAGGAAACAAAGTTCAAGTCCTGTAGGTGGAACCACTCTTCAATGACCTTGTCGATGTTTATCCTCCATTCTGTCTCATTGGAATAATTGTAGAAATTAGGTTCCACCTGCCTCACCTGCACAGTCTCTCCTTTGTAAGTGGCTGCTGTGCCAGGGAAATGCAGAGAGCCTGTTTTTAAGCCCTAGAAGAGAATAAAAGAAAATGTTAACATGAAGACAAAGACTAGTCATTTAGTAAATACAACCCCAAATAAGAAATAGTTGGTACAGTATAGAAAATGCAAATTAAAAAACAAAGTAGTAATATTAAAATGTACTTTGACTTGTATTTCATTGTAGACAGTATGAACACAACATATTTCATGTTTTATCTGGTCGACTTCATCACATTTGAAAATATACATCCGCTCCTCACATTCAGGCTTGCATTGCATTTTCCATATTGTCCCAACTAGTTTTCAACTGTGTGGAGTTAAATATATAAATGTATGTATGTAAAATGACTAACAAAGATATGATTATTACTACAGAAAAATAGATACAGATAGATGGAATTTTAGTGAACCTGTCTTTGTGCTGTTATCCAGATGGGCAGGCTGCCATTATCCCAGTAAGAATCAACAAACTGAGTCATGTAGTACTGTTTCCTCTCCTGAGTGGTTGTGTTGAACCACATGTTGTGGATTACTCCATGATTCTCAACATAACGCCCTGATGAAAGGAATGGAAAAATGACATTAAGGAAAGTTTGAATTACAAATGTTCAAATTGCTGGTTTTGCACACCCTTAACCTAAATAAGGCATAGATTATGCTTGGCCATTATCTTGTTGGATCACCAACAACAAATGGTAGTGATCACATGGAAAAGTGCATGAAGGCAAGGTGAAATGATTGTTGACTGAAAAGACAGTATCATCTGCATAGCTATGTAAACTGACACTGGTGTTAGGAAGGCTAAACCAATCATCTTCTTATCTGTCCAGGAGAAATATTACGGGCAACAATATTAAATGCAGCAGCTGTGCTGATTCCAAGATCATTCACAGCTTTGATTAGCTCTCTTTGGCCAAATCCCAGTCACCACCCTAAACCCCGGTCACTAAACCCTCACAGAGTTTACTGACGAGTGAGAGAGGCTGTAGGGACTCGAAATGATGTATACAATGGAACGGGAATGCAAACTCATGTAGTGTACCTTGACAATGCGGGTTTGGGACTTTTTATTTTACATTCACTGCCAAGGCACTTAAGGTACCGACTGCCTGATGTGAACATCTTCCAGGCTCTTGTCTTACATAGAGGAGACATTAAATAATCTACTAATAATTACTCACTTTTGTAAAGACAAAATGATAAAGTAAAACAAGGTTGATTTGAAAGCTTGGTTAATCATATCATCACATTCCTCTGAAGTAATATGCCTTCATGAACCTTTTTTAAGCTTCAGGGCTCCCCTTGGTAAACCTGTTTTTAACATCACAGCACTAGGAACTGTGTTTAATTCCCTCAGGTGAAGATAATTTGACAGTGAGACAGCTGTAAGCCCTCAGCAATTTACACGGAATGCACCTCAAAGTAGGGTTGGGTGGGATATCGATAATATTGATAATACTCAATACTGTTTTGTATATATAAGAAATTACCATATCATTATATCGAGTAATATGTCCTACCATCTACGTGCATTTTAAACCAACCACAGTTTAACAGGAGACAACGGTACACCTGTACAGCCACTCACACTGTAGCAACTGTCAACACTTTCCCCAAACTCAGTCAACAAACAACAAAACCAAAAACGAAAAAGATTTAATTCCTAAAAGAAGGTGCATGGATCGGCTTTGTGCAACTGGTTCGTTTTCTGGAGGCAACACTCATCCAAGCACAGTGTTGTGCAAATTATGCCATGAAAATATTGCGCCTGAAGGTAGCATAATAATAGCATAATTAATTTCACCACCTCAAGCATCACCCAGTGCAGTTGGAGTCAGTGAAATACATGTCAACAGGAAGTGACCACCATTAACAATAAGAAAGTTATTCTCAGACAAAGGGCACTAAATAAACTACTTAAATGTAAGCTTGATGAACCTTGATGTCACCCATTTGTTTTTCAACTGACTTTCTCAAGCCAATATTTTGAGTTTTGGCTGTCACCATGTTGGCTTTTTTGAACCAGAAATGACCATATGTGGGGGCGGAGCTGCCGGAAATCAAGGGGTCAGAGCCATCTGTGAGGGGCCATGGGTGAACTAATGTTAAGTACTATATACTATATATACTAAATACTAAACTTCATCAAGCATTTGCGTATTAGTATTACCTTGAGAGGTTAATACTGTATATAGAAAGGGATGTTTGGTATGTTTGAATGGAGGATGAATTTCAATATTATATTCAATTAATTGGCAAATTTGACTTTTCATGCATTTTTGAAGGTGGTGACAGTATTGACAATATTATGACAATATTATGACCCTAACGCTAATATCAACCTATATTGTCTGATTACAGGGTTTTCCTGGCTCTAAATGAGGTGGAGGTGGTACCACGTGCACAAGGTTCTGCTAATTATATGATCGAAGAAAATTACAATTATTAAGCTAAAACAACATGGTAACCTGTGCTTTTTACTGTTACTTTATCATACAAACACATCAAGTAAAGAAAATGAGGAGATAGTGTATATGACAAAGTAAATGTAATCATGTTTATTTATCTCCCTGTGTAAAATTTAGAAACATTTAGGTATTAGTTATTACCTATTGGCTCTTTATTACCCAACTGTTACCCCATTATTATAATGTTATCACCATACCATATTAAAATCTCCCAAACCAGGAGGCACATGCTATGAACACTAATCTGTCCCTGGTGTAGCAACTTTCAACATGTCCTAAATAGGTCGCTTCTTTGTGAAGAGGATGGGTTCTGTCCGTTTGTATGACGTGCTGTAGCTTTGCTTTTAAAGAACCATAAGTCCGTCCAGATGTGTTTGTGATGATTTATTGTAACTTGCCGCTTTTACATACAGACACATAAATAGTGACGTGCATGTGGATAGATCAAACAAATGACAAAGCAGTACAATACGGTAAGTCTAGCGTAAAGCATGTAGTGTGTAGCATATGGTGTGAAGCGTATGGCGGTCAACAAAAATTACGGCTACCCAGCCTCCTCTCTTCTCCTCCTGAGTGCAGGTAACTGAGTGCCCTTATAAACTTATCTACCTGTCACTGCCTATGCCCACATGACCCATGCCCCCCTGTATCGCCGTGGTAACCAGACCAAACTAATGGATAACAGATCAACCTATACACATTATATGGCTCCTACACCTGGTATTTTGAATGTCAGCTTTGCCCTCCTTTATGAGAACATATGTTCAGTGGTCATACATGAGGACAAACAAACACATCTCTTGAACTCTTTAAGTATGTTTAAGCCAAACATTGCAATGTCACTTCATAAAATAGCATAAATGTTTGACAGTGGCATACAATAGGTGCAGTAGATGAGTTACATGTACAGTTACTTTATGCATGATAGACACACCATGACTACTAAAGTTTGCTGCTTTTACCTGTGAGCATTGTAAAGTGAGAAGGGCTGGTGATGGTGATGAATGGTGGAGTAATGTAGGTTGCCTTCACCCCATCCTGGGCCATCTTATCCAGGTTTGGAGTTTCCACATCTCGGTCATAGTCCCAGCGGAAGCCGTCAAATGAGATGAGCAGCAGTTTGTTTCTGGCTGACCCTCTGAAAGCTGACTGTGGCTCAGAAATCGAATGCTGTGTCGGGGCAGCAGCACAGGGAGAGCTGGCAGTGAGACAGAAGAAAGCCAAGGACAGCACCAGCATGACTGATCATTTACGCCTCGTGGCACAATCTGAAAACCCTTTGGACTTTTTCACCTGGCCCCCACTTGTCTTTAGTTTATAAGTGGCTACACTAACTTTCAATCTTTCACAAGAAGACCTTTGTTACTCTCTTGTAACTGCACACTTGTGTCTGATTTACCAGTGAGACAAAAGTAAGGGTAGTATTTGCTGTTGTTATTGGACATACCTCCAATTATTGGCTCTATTCAATATATCAGTCAGCCTTTATCTAAGTTTTATACCTTTATAAGGGTTACACTTTGATAGGGAAAGAGGCTGCGGTTGTTTGTTTGTAGGCGTAACATTATAATGAAATCAGCTGTTCCTCTAAAAGATCTTTTTTTATCTACATGTTAATTAAGTGATGCACCAGTACCACTTTTTGTCAGACCAAGTACAAGTACTTACATTTGAATACTTGCTGAATACCAACATGAATACTAAGTTGAGGTGCATCTGAATGTCTTCCAGAGGGAAGTAGGCTAAGGTGGATTTTTCTAAATGTCCAAATATTCTGTCCAAGTGCCACTGCAACAGCAAAACCTTTCTGAGCCAAAAGCAGCTCATTAACTGCCATGGCCTATCATGTTTTTGGTGTTGTCCTGGTGTAGTCTTGTATAGCCAGACCTATCGCCACACTTTGTTAAAGCTGGTTAGAGATAGGCCATCCATTATCATTCTGGAATAAAAAGTAATAAAAGTTAGATTGTGTTTTTTAAACAAATGACACTCATCTTGGGTGGTGCTAAGAGCAGGATGCAGTCACCGTGTCGGGAGAAAAGTTGTTTTGGTCAAACTTGGACATGAAGAAGAATGCTATGGTATTAAAAAGATTAAATACCTACAAAAGAAAACGACATGAAAAGATATCTGTCAAAACTTACCATTTTCAGTGTTAAGTTGCGTTGTTGTTCTTTTATGTAGTCTTGTTCTTTCAAAACGTTGAAGTGCAACTTCCAGGTTATTTTTTTCCCGGATTTATGCATGATGTTACATGGAAATATGTACTATATACTTTCATGTATTATATACTTTCTTAAGTTACAAAGCATATAACAAAAATTCAGAGTAAAAAGTCTCAGTTTTCAGCTCTGCTCCTGCTCCTTTTTTCAAGCCACATCAAATTACGTCACATAAGGGAATCATCTCTGCTGCCAGTATAGAGCCTACTGTATGAGACAGTGTGGTGTCTAATGTGTTTTAGGCAGTAACAGTAACCAAACAACCTACTGTATGAGACAGTAAACAAACAAACAGGACTAGAAACCACTCTGAAATGTATAAATACACTCTCGGATGATTTTTTTTTTTTACTGAATATTGCTACTTATGATATTTTCTTTTCAATGCAACTCAGTCTTTTACTTAAAGGTATAATAAAAATCCATACTCCTCCATTACAGTTTGTACAGTTCACATATACTGCACCTGACACACACTGAATTAAACAGTTCACTGTATAGGAGTCTGAAACGGTTTTGCATGTAGAATGACTCTGCAGAGAAAAATCTTCATCAATCCACTGCGTAGTTCAAGTGATAAGAGACATTGGGCTGACACTGCTAGTCCAAGTGCTGAAGCTCAAGGCCCAAGTAGGTCTGGGATTGGAGATACAGGTGAATAGGGGGATGGTAAAGGAAATGACAACAGGGTGTCAGGGATCTCTTCTATGTGTTGCTCAAGATTGTTAACTCTCTACACCAAATGATTCCTTTTTTCATCACGCTCATGCAGAGTCTTCTGGATGTCGTTCATGAAGATCAGGAGAGAGGACTTTTCTTTCTGAGCCAGCCAACAAAGCCCTCAGCTTTATATTCTCCCCTCCCTTCTGAGCCAGGCACATTTCCAGCAAATCACCCTTTTGCTTTTCAGCCTCTAGACTGACTCCAGCACTTTGATTATTTGGGCTGGATCTGTCTTCTGTACCTGACTAAGGAGGGACAAGGTGAGATCTATTTCTGCTGCGATGGACACAGTGGGCTCTAGTTCCTCTGTGGGAGCCACAATAACCTCTGGTTCCTCTGCAGGGCACACGGTGAGCTCTGGCTCTGTGTGGGGGACACGGTGAGCTCTGGTTATTCTATAGAGGCCAAAGTGAACTCTGGTTCTTCTAAGGGGGCCACGGTGAGCTCTGGTTCTTCTGAGGGAGACACGTTGAGCTCTGACAAAGACTTAGATGATGCGGCTGTAGGCCTCCTCTGCCACTGATTACTCTATCAAATGTGAGATCGCTGAACAACTAAATTAATAATAATAATAATAACAATAATAATTCATTTTATTTATAGGTGCCTTTCAAAAAACCCAAGGACACCTTACAAACAGAAACAGAAAAGCCAAAAGCACAACACATTAAAAACCTAGAAGTAAAAACTTAAAAAGAGGAAATTTAACAGATTATTTTTAAAAAACAACAGGACAGAAATTTTC
>JAPQRN010000638.1:0-16147 GCA_037367275.1 Coranthus polyacanthus | reverse complement strand
TTAGGCTTGATCATAAAAGTATAAGTTCTTTATTGCATGAATTATGTAATCAGAGTGAGCATAAAAGTATGATTTCTCTTCAGTATCTGGTCTTGGTCTTGACTTGGTCTCAGCCCTTCAATGTCTATGTGGACTAAAAGCTGTTAAATGAACACGAAAAGCTTAAAATGCGGTCACATACATTTATAAATCATGCCATGATATCACATTGTTTTGCAGACTTATGGTTTGACTTCTGCTTTGTCTCCTGCTAATTTCCCATCTTTACTATGGATCAAGCAATGTTAATGGTCCAATGAAACGGCTTTGCACAATATGAGACAATGAATGTGTAAATCATATTTGATGCAGTTCTTTCATCTGAGCTTTTTCAGCTTCTATAAATCAAGGATTTCCTCAAATGTGAAAAAGTCAAGCAAGCACAAAGACAAAAAAAAAACTTACTCTGAAACTAGTCAATTCCTCATAATAAAACTAAACATTTAAAGCAAATATTTAAACTTGTAAATTTGACTTCAATTAAAGTGAAATAGAAACACAAACTGAAAGACTAAATAAAAATAAAAACTACTTATAAGAACTGTTTGGATGGTTATAAATGATGCCCCAGAGCTGCCTATCTGATCTGATCTGACAGTGCAGTCATAACTCTTGAGCTTGAATACTTGAAGTGTAGTTCATACTAAGAGTCCTAGATCATGCAAAGACAATAGCTTGGGAAAAAAAATAGTGGAAACATCAGTTAAAAAGAAAAGAATTCAAGATATAAGTAATGAAAACTTGCACCAGAAATAAGTGACATTTTCTGACTCTGCACAGAATATCTATAGATCTAAAACTACACACAACAAAGTGCAGACGAACATTACTGGTGCCAACAATCGCCGAGTTAGTCTGTTTTTAACACTTTATTACTGGTTGCTGCTTTGCGACCACAAGGTGGCAACATAACACAGGCAGTGGCATTCCTCTCCACGGTGGATTTCAGGGTGTTTGTCACAGTTCAGACTGTTATTTTAAGTCTCACGTTGTCATTCTGTCATTCTGTATGTTTGCGAATGATTAGGTTCTGCCACGGATAGTTTGAAAGCTGATTTTTTTTACTCGTTAGAAGGAAAAAATTGAACAAATCATCCATTACGCACGACGTTTGAGGATTTCTCTGGGGGCCACAGAGAGAGATTTTACATCTGGAAGATGTAAAGGCTCCTCGGCAGCTGTTCAGGAGTCTTAGGCTGTCACTGGAGTTAACGGACCACACGCAGCAGTGCGGCGCTGTAATTACCTTTACGCACGGACAGATAAGGTGTAAAAGGCTCCTGTCTGCATTATCCGACCCTCCTCACTGACGTTTTAATTACGAGCCTCGGGCATCTCTGCTTTGTAAAACCCTCAACTGTTCACTTAAACCACAATAACGCTGCATTTGTCGCTTTGTATCACAAGAAATGTGTTCTGAAATGTTTAAACTGTTACAAAAAATGTGCTGTGGTCACATAAATCGCGCCATGTGTCGGTGCTTTTTTGTACAGTGTTGCTTCTGGGGACATTCCAAAGCTGATAAACGCAGGAAACATTTTATCAACATGACTTTACTATGAAAATCAAGAGTTAAAGTGCCACTAATGGAATTTTAAACAGTTGAAACGGGTTAAGGACAAACACCAAATTATGACGCAGTGGGAATTTGAACAAGACAAGTGCAAGTGCCAAGTTTGTACTTCTATTTGTGTCTTAATGTGATAAATGGCACATGAGAGATATGTGGAAAATGTCTACGTGATCTGACAGTGTGGCCATAACAAACAGGCCTCTTGAGTTGGAAAACTTCGAGTGTAACTATTAAAAGTGCTGAAAAAATTGGTGGAAAAGTTTTTTTTTCAAAGTAAGACTGACTTTTAGACATTTTAAACGGGTTGAGGATAAACGCCGCATTAAGCCGAGATCCTGGGTTTTAACAGAGGACAAAAACTCCAGAGTTAATGACAAGCGTAAAGGAGCAGGGGGCATTAAATCGAGGAGACCACCTGTAGGGCCTCTATTGCGATGCCGATGTTGTTTCCCTGCGTTTCACAGCAGGTGAACCTTTAACAGTGAGGAGGAAAAGGAGGAGGAGGTTTAACAGAGCTTATACTCATCTCACGTGGTCAACAAACCAGTTTATACTAAAAAAGAGGAATTTCAGGAAAGTAAAAAAAGGCTTATTTGAAGGAAATTACTATTATTATTTCCTCTAACATGAAAAAAACTTGTCAAGCATGTTTGTCATTAGAAAGTATTGAATTTGAAGATACAATAAAAAAATACACCCAAGTTTGTTTTTGTCCCGCTAAGAGTGAGTTAGATTTAACCAAATGGTTGAAAAACAATGGTTATCATAACATCCCAGCAGAGGACCAAGATTTAATTTTTAAGACTGACACCACTTGTACAACTTCTACATTTATCAAGTCTGTCTTAATGGTCATCTTGCTTAGAATACGTTTTAAGGCCTCTGGTCTTTCAGTATATTCTTGTTTTAAGAAATCCAGTCGAACAAAAAGGGTTTACTCTACTGGCAGATTTTTTCTTTGCTTAACACAAGACAGTTTGGTTACATTTCAGAATATCTGGCTTATTTCTAGTCGTGGTGTTTTTGCAGTGTACATATTAAAGTTAAAAATAAGGCAGCGTCATAATAAATCATCCTGAAATTTCAAGACACAATCCCCTCTTCAGTTCATGAGTTTAAGGCTTTGCAACAACAAGAAATAACGTCCAATCTGACCAAATCCTTTACAAAGTTAAAAAAGACCCACTTTTGCCGAGAATGACGAGTAATGCACGTGTAAAAATTCAATAAAAGTTTGTTTTATTCTCAAAATAAAAATCTTCTATCAAAGTGGAAATTATACATATTCACAATCTCGTAATTTATATATATATAATATATGTATATATATACAAATATACAAAGTATGTACACAAATAATTATATAAATACACTTTTTACGCACCCGTAAGAGACTGAATTAAGGCATTGAATCGTTGTAAATCCACCTGGCAGACAAAAAACAACCGGCCTCGCTTCACGCAGAGCGCTGTCAATGTGAATCTTATGCTTAAGACACAGTGGTTCTTTACAGTTTGACAAATAGGAGACGCAGAAGAAGAGCCTCTCCAGCTATACCATGTATCGACGTGGGGATCTTGTCAGCTGTGTGCATTCAATTAAGCGCCAGATAAGACTCTGCATTCTTTTCTCTGCAGGTACATTGTTCTGCTGCTGACAGTCTCATTATTTAAAGAAGAGCCATTAGGCGCTCATTAATGTGCTAATTACAACACGCTGATGGACAATCCCCAACACAATTAGTCCCCCCCCTTTCAAACCCCCTTCTATTCAAACCCGGAGCCGTCATTTGGCTAATGTTCCACATCCACACTCATCTTAACTTTTATAAGCACAATGAAAATAAAGTTCACATTCGGGGAGTGCTATAGGACCAAAGTTTCCTCTTAATTGGTGACTGTTTTGAGTAATTTACCAAATCAAACCAAATAAAAACATGTTGAATGAGTCCTTTACGCCCACAATAGCTGCTGTGCGTCTGTTGTGTCAATGTGACATAAGATGCACTGAAGTGACAAACATCTGCTTCAAACCCGGGACAGTGGCATCTGTTTGGGACAGGACACAGAGCTGGCCGTCCCGGATCTCCAGGTGAGTCCCGTGCTCACGTCGCTGTACATGGAGCCCGCGGAGGCTTTACTCCCCCAGCAGCAGCGCGTGCAAAAAGTCCTCCAGGAGTCCAAGGTTTTTCCGGACCAGATCCAAGCTCCGGATGTGATGCCCACCAGGAGGCACATAAAGTACTTGAGCATGAACACTGCGTAGTCCGGTCTCTGTCTGTTCGGGTCCGCCAGGCACGTACAGTTGTGCGTAATCTCCCACGTTTGCCTGTTGTGCTGCTCGTAGAAGTAACACGCGACTATGACAGTGGCCGGCACCGTGTACAAAACCGTGAAAACTCCGATCCGGATCATGAGGCGCTCCAGTTTGTCCGTTTTCGTGCCCCCTTGTTTGATGACGCTTCTGATCCTGAAAAGCGACACGAACCCGGCCAACAGAAACATGGTGCCTATGAATAGGTAAATAACAAGAGGTGCCAGCACAAAACCTCGCAGGTTATCCAAGTTCTGGTTGCCTACGTAGCATATCCCAGCCACGGAGTCCCCGTCCACGGAGCTAAGAGCCAAAACTGCGATAGATTTCATACTGGGGATGAGCCAGGCGGCCAGGTGGAAGTACTGTGCGTAACTGGCGATGGCCTCGTTCCCCCACTTCATACCTGCGGCGAGAAACCATGTGAGGGACAGAATGACCCACCATATGGAGCTGGCCATGCCAAAGAAGTAAATAAGCAGGAAAACAATGGTGCAGAGCGCAGGACCCGTGGTTTCGTAGTGGATGTGTTCAGCGCCGTTCTCTCGGTTGCACGCCACTTCCTCGTGTCCAGCAATCAGTCTGACAATGTATCCCACGGACACGAACATGTAGCAGGCGGAGAGGAATATAATGGGGCGCTCTGGATACTTAAACCTCTCCATGTCGATTAAAAAAGTCGCCACGGTCGCGAAAGTGGAGATGAAACACAGCACGGACCACAGGCCGATCCAGAAGGCGGTGAAAGTCCTCTCCTCCTGGGTGAAATAAGGGTTGTGGCACGGCATGGCACAGTTCAGGATCTGTCCCGTCTTGACCCGGTTGTGCAGCGGGTGACTCTCGCTGCTTACCGGGACCATGGGCGCGCGGCAGAAGCATCCCGTCTCACACTGGGACACCACCGGCTTGTGTTTCCCCGGGATGCCGCTGCCGACACCGACACCGCCGCGGGAGCCGTAGCCGCTCTTCTTCCTGGGGTTGTACGGCTTCAGAGGTCTGTTCGGGGTCGGCTTGGGTACCACCACCGGGGAAGCGGTCGTGGTTTGGCTCCGGTTGTAGTCCATGCACAGCGTGTCCTGGTTGCCCTGCTCGGGCAGCAGGTCGCACCTCATCCGGTCGGGCCACGGGAAGCCGTACTGTCTCATGAGCGGAGCGCAGCCAGCTTTGGCCCGCTCGCACACGCTCCTGCACGGCGGCAGCGGCTTCTTGTAGTCCTCCAGGCAGATCGGGGTGTACATGCTGCACAAGAAGAAGCGCAAGTCGGGAGAGCACTTTATCTCCACCAGCGGCCAGAATTGGTGCACCTCTAGTCCGGCTTCGTCCTGCGTGTCGTGCTTGAACTGGTTGGGCATATAGGTATAGTTGTAGCCGATGCCTTTGCAAAGAGGCACAGATATCTCCTGGCACTGGAGCTCCTTTGCAGCCATGCATCCGTGCAGGACGAGGGTAAACAGCGCGCACCATGCCGCCGGGATGCTCCTCTCCATCATTGGTTTCTCTGCGAGATTCCTCCTTAGACAAAGTGCCAGCGAACTTGCGTTTTGCAAGTAAGCTGCAAAAGTCCTATTATTCCCGAGATGGTGCTACACTCATGCTAGAGCTGCATCCACTTTGTGATGGTCTACGGGATGTGTAATATCCCCAAAAATACGCGTTCTACTTTCTCACAGCCTGGTTTACTATCAGTCTGCCTTTTGTGTCGGTGCAACACCGTGGCTCTCTCTGCATGCTCCGTGGGCTGATGGGTGCGTTGGGTTTTATATGGGGAAGAGCGAGGACACTCCCCCCCACGCATGGGCGGAGAGGAGGGGGAAAAATAAAGCAATCAAGGCTGCTTCTTTAGGTGTTTGCTTAAAATGTTCGCTCTGGAGGAAGGGTTATAATCACTTTGTCTGAGTTCTCCCCCAAAACACACACACACACACACAAATACACACACATACACACGCATACTCCTACACACTGGCCCTTTACAAACAGGGAGAAGGGGGAGTTTGAATACAATAGAAACATTAGGAAGGAATGTAATTAGGGATACAGACAGACAAGTAAACAAATCTAAAACTAAACTTTTTTTGGGAGGGCAGGAGCTCTTATTGCATGCTGTGTGGTACTGAATGCATCCTGCATCATTAAAGCAGATGATATTAAAGAGGAGACAGGAAAAATGGTTCTTGAAGGTAAATTAGTTTGTTTTGGTTGGTTTGGATGGTTGTTTTTGCCAATTACTATTTTTTTGGGAATACACGTTTATTGTATATTTAAAAGGACAAAAGTCATAGTTAAGTTAAGTATGAAGCCTTGTTTCTTTAAAAAGTACAAAAGTGTGTATAGAAAAAGGACAAGGTGCTTCATCTTAGACATTCATTTTTTCACCAGAAAAACAACCCTACCAGAAAGAAGCCAAATAAACATTCAGAAGTATAATAATTTGTGCTGATTTCTTGAAACTAAACTTCTTGAACATCATGAACCATTAACTTTGGCATAAAAAGAAGCAGATTTTACCTGCAAAGTTGCTGCATTGTTCATTGTAGTTTTTATTTCATTTTCATGTCAAAATGTTCTGGTTAATTTGGTTAACAAGATGAAATTTTAATGCTGCTTTAAGTTTTTGTTAAATATAATAACCCTGCTCCTCAGTGAATCTGACAAAAACATTCACGTGGCTCCAAATCTGGATTTATGTTTGAAACAACAAGACAAAAGGTGTGCACATAGTATAAGAATATGTCTGCATGTGTGTTTGCATGTGGATGTGTGTGTGCTATGTGTGTGTTAAGGGAGGTTAATGTGGTCTTGTTAGCCCACAGCAGGGGGTTGTCTTGGTGTAAAGGGGGGGGGGCTGTTTGTCTTAACGCTTGTGCCAATGTTTCAGCCAGAGCATGCTGGGCAGCCCATTACTGCCATGCAGCAGCGGGCCTGACAAACAGAGCAGTGTGTGCGTTTGCATGTGTAAACAGCTTCAGAGCTCAGCCCAAAGAAAATAAGCTAACATAGTCAGATACGGCACTAATTAAAGTCATTCACACTTCTTATTGGATTCAGCAGCTTCAAATGGAGCAGAGGCTGTTTGGCAGACAGACACAGTTTCAATCGACAGGTTTTATCTCAACAAATTAGTCCCAAGCTACAGTGTTTGCTAAAGGATGCTTGTTTTAGCACAGTTTGGGGTCTGAAATGGGTGCAGTGATTGTGAAAAGACCATTTAGATGGTGTTGGGGAAGCTGGAAAAAAGAAAATCACATTCGAGATACTTCTCTGTTACCTTTTAGAGCTCACTGTGTTCTTCAGTTCAATAAATAACATTCAGTTGGCTGAAAGAAAGAATAAAACACGTAAAAGAAAAGCAAACCGTCCTCCAGTGTGGAAAGACATGTAGAAAAGACAAGTAGCAGGAGAAGAATTATAAGATGGAAAAACAAAAATACATAATATAACATGCATGAAAAGCAGAGTTGGTAAAAGTCCACACACAGTTTCCTCCAGTACAGATACTTGTGTAAAAACACAAATATCTGTATCTTTACTGCAATAACGTCTTTATAGCAGTAAAAGTATTGAAGTCCAGGTTCTGAAAAGTACCCCACGTCATATTAATATAATGTTAAGACTATTAAACCATTCTAAATAATAGCAGCAATAAAATTCAAAACATTATGTCTTTTCTTTGTCACGTCTGCTTCATCTTGTTACGCCTTTATGCTGTTTTTGTCTTGTTACAACTTTTTCATTGATTTTGTCTTGTTATGTCTTTTATTTTCTCTTGTGTCTATGAAGTCGTTTTTGTATTGTTAAGTCATTCATTATTGCCGTGTGTTAGGAAGTAAGTAAGTAAAACTTTATTTATATAGCACTTGTTAAAACACATGGCTACAAAGTGCTGCACACACAAAAATGGAAGAGATAAAGCAAAGTAAATAGATAAACAACCAGGCAAAAATTTCAGCAAACATACATGGTAAAAATGACAACATACAAGGATGTAAGGGGACCCCAGTGCAGCAGAATTGCTTCAGTGAACTGAAGTCTTACAATCCTGACAGTATCTTCCTTGTTAAATGTAATGTGCGCAGTCTCCAGATGACGCTAAATGAAATCTGTTACACCAGCTCACAACAACACAAGTGCTCCTGTAAGTCAGGGCTCACCAACAAAGTATTGTAGAGAAAAACGGCTAACAACTCAAATCCACACACACAAACTCAAACACAGACCCATGCAATGCTGTCCAGAACCAAAGACACTGTCAACATGCCAAAGAGGTAAGCTTAAAAGTACATTAAAGGTGATTATTGGGTGATTTCTTACATTAAAATTGTCCAATTAAAAAAAAAAAATCAACATTCTACATCGTAGATCTGGTGAAAATACCAACGTGACTGGATAAGACAGGACACAATCTACTCGCTCAAAAGACTAAGCTGGACTGACTTCTGTTGTTGTCATTTGGTAGTGGTGGAGTCAAGATCGGGCCAAACCAAGACCAAGGCAAGGAGAGACCGGGTCAAGATCAAGACCAGACCTCAACAAGGGCATTATGGTAACAGTATCATTGATATGGTATGATATGATATGGACCATAATGATCTTTCAGGTGATTAAACATCTACCTGAGATGTGGTTGATTTGTATTTATTGTATTTATTAATTACAATAGAAACAAAAAATTGTAAGAACATGTCCTATCCCAGCGAGAGCTAACACTGCGTTAGCTACAACCCTCAATATATGCTAATTAAATTAGGTAGCTGGAGCACACAGCTAGGTGTCAGATAGCTGGCAAGCAGTTGATACTAGTGCTCTAAAACATACAGTATATACATATATATACTGTATGTATGTATATATATATATATATATATATAAGATATATATTTATCTTTTGCTGAAGGGTGAAGAGATTTCTATTGGACTGTATTCAAGGTAAGAAAACATGTGACAAAGCTTGATTTTTTGGGTGGTCTAGGCTAATGTTTCAGTTTAGACAGCTTAGTTACTTAGATTTCATTACAGTGTTTCCACTGGCCTGCATGACAGACACAAGCATAGACTAAAGCCACTGGGATAATAGAAGTGAGGCAGGCAGCCAAGAGTGTCTAAAATCATACCATAAGAACTGGTTACAGGTAAAATACTGTATAGTCTTAATTTGGGATTTGGACTCCCACAATCCTCCCTATAATTGTGACACTAGTGGCTAGTTTGTCTGATGTCTACGTAAAACTAAAATTAGTGAACTTCAGATACCGTAACTGAAAAGGTGAAATACATTTAACATTTCCTTTTACTTTTAGGCAGGAATCCTTTGGTCAGAGCAGGTGGAACATACTTCTCATGCTGGTATTAGACTCCTCTGACATTCCCATGTCCATTCAGGACCATTTTTGGGGCTGATCCAGAAGCCTCAGACCGGGCCAGCCGTCTCCAGCCGAGCTGTGAACCGCAGGTGAGAGTCATAGGAAACAGGTGCCTCATCCTCCTGCCAGACCGAGCAGAATAGCAGACTGAGCATCGGTTACACCAATCGCTGTCTATCAGAGTGGAACCCGTATTGATTAACAAGGCTGATAGACTCGGCGGCCCCAGCCACCAACTGTCGACTACGCCTCCCGCCTTCTGTGTGCAACGACGATAGCAGGTTTAGGGTTACGCGCTGGCCCCCTGCATACCAAATTTAAAAGGGTGGAAATGGAATTACTGCATCTGTTTAGAAGTCAATTTGTGCATTCTCCAGGCTGCCCACCCTACCGCTCCTCTGTGGAACCTCACTTCTTGCTTCTTTCTTGCCCCCCCCCCCGATCTTTCCCCCTGATTCTCCCAGGGCTCTCAAAGTTCATAATGCCAAAGGAAAAGACTAGGGAGGGGGGTTCTCACACACAGAGTTACTGAGGCATGCTGTGAAACTCCGAAATGTTTGTCTTTGTGTGCTCTTCTTGGGAAGTCTGGCCTTGTGAGACTCTCAAATTCAACCCTTTCATGAATACAATATCATATAATATTCTTATTCATATGGTATTGTGTTAATTGATTGGAATCTATATGAATGACTAGATACTGTACACAAAATCAACAAACACAATCAACACTTTCAGAATTCATCTTAACACTTGAAAGTGTCTATATGGGTCCACAACACAAACTGTTAATTTAACACTTTTTTGGAAAATTAGCATCTAACATTAATACAGAGTAAGTACTGACTGTATTGATATTTAACACTCCTCACTGACATTGTCAGCTGTTCTCAATGCTAGTGTGCAGTGCAAACATGAGTTTTTTCTCCACTGTAAGGTGTTCATGTGGCTATATTGTATATAGGCCACTAACACTGAAAATACTGCAAACTAATAGATCCTTTTTATTAGCTTCAATGCACATTTTATTTAAACACACAGTACAGCATGTAGCATTTCTGGATTAAAATATCTAAAAACAACGAGGCATATGTGTTATATTTTGTTGACTGTTGACACTAAATGTCTCCAACGATGTTCAAATATGGACAAGTCAGTAATTTATTCACTGTAACACTGTTTCATGTGGTCTCCTGTTGTTGGTGTTTTATCCCCTTTGTTAAGTTACTTGCAGCTGTTTCACTAGAATGAAAGGACATTATGTAAATAAATGTCACTGAATGTAAAGTGATCAAAGCTGTGAGGTACAGTGTATATGTTTATGGCTTTTATTGTGAAAGGTAATCTTCGATGTGTGGCAGTTGATGTCTTTTGTTATTGTGTTGATTGAGGGACAGCTAGTAGCAGAAGATATATACTGCGCATATAAAACATATTCCAAATGAATATTCACAAAATAGACAATTTCAGCAAAATGCAAAGGCATTCACATTGTTTGTCAAGTAGCCTACATGTTTTGAATTTTATAATTTTTACACATTTGAAATTAATATTTTACATATGTAAACATTTTAATCATGTAAAATACATTACGTGCATGAGTAACTGTAAAATACTCTTAACAGTCTGTACATTCAGATCAGAAGACGTAGTAGATCCACCTTTTAACCTCCACAATTTTCAAACTTAGGATCATTTGAGTCATGTTTAAACTGATTTAGTTTAGGTTGTGTTTTAGCCACATGTTAAACACAGAAACTAGGAGACGTTCCCTTTCAAATGAAGTCTAATACAGTCACATTGGCCTTACAATTACACAAGACTGAGTGTGACCCTAAAATGGGTCGCTTAAATGGGTCGTCAGTGACCTGGTGGATGTTAAGAACCTTAAAAACTTTTAGAAAGGAAGTAAAATAGGAGTGTAAAGTAGCTCAGGACAAGTACCTCCAAACTGAGCTGAAGGGCAGTACTTAAGTAAATGTAGCCTATACTTAGTTTCTTTCCTCCACTAATGTCTCCATCATCTCTCTGTAGTCTCCAAACTCAAATTCAGCAGCATCTCCTGTGTGAATGAGGCAGAGGTGGTCAGCTTTCTCAAACATCAGTCACATTTAAATAAAGTGAAGCTGGTCGACATGAGCCTAACATATTATTTAAACATATTTCGCACTATAAATGGCTTACGGCAGAAGTTGCAATTAACTGGATGGTGTTAGACAGTGCTCTCCACCACCATCATAAAAACATCAAATAAGGGAATATCTTTTGAAGAACGTGTTCATCCCTTTAGTCTGCACATTCTCACTCCCAACTCGTCACATACTGGCACTTGGTCAGGGCATCACATTTCGACGTGTAGGGTAGGTGTCATTTTGTGATGTGCAGGTTAGTCTGACAATGCCATGGTTACGGTTTGGTTAGGTGTAGGCATAAACACAACTTAGTTACCACCAGAGTACATACCCCCTTAAATAAAACAAGGGCCTTTCATGACTTTTGTTACACATTCTTACTCATAAGTTGTCACATGCTGGTAGTCCAAAAGATGTCTGGTTAGGTTTAGGTATAAAAGCAACATGGTTAGGGATAAAGGGTCTGGGAGAGGCTAAAACAAGAAAGTCAAAGAGAGAAAATGCAAAATAAACACAGCATGAAACAGGACATGAACCCTAGTCTCCTGTGTGTAAGTCCACAAACTTTGGTGTTCCACCATAACCACCACAACCACCTCCTAATGAGGTTTTTGCTACTTAACAGCATCACCATGTTGTCAATTTCTGATGTCTAAGGACTAACATTGACTTCTATCTAGCACCCTGTGCGTTGAAAATTGACTCTATAAGAGGTGTTGTAGAATCAATGCCTGCATGGTATCCCAACACCTAACTAAGATGCTTAATGTTGGTTTATCCTTTAATTGGTCACTCCTAGTAGACACTGATTAATACACCTGAGAGAAATGTCTTTCAAGCTGGTAAAAATACAAACAACCTTCCATCCCTTCATGAGGTGTCAGGTGTTAATGGAAAGAAGATTCCTGTTAAAGAATGTGCTTTTTTCAGCACGTTGCCTAAAAGGAAATTAAAGATGTAGATGGAGATTTTCTGCACCTTCCCTGATGTATTCATCTATAAATTACATAACAGAACAAATCTATTTCTATAGAGTCACATTCTCTTAATACAACAAAATCATTTTAATAGGACGTCATTTTGAAAACCAACCAAGACGACCCAGTTCCACGCAGACCTCACAGTTTTTCTGCAGACTGGCAATCAAATAAACATTTTAATAAAGCGTTGCTCCAGTCCCCTGGGTAATCTAGGCGATTTAAAGCCTCATATGTGTATGTAGACGAGAGGCCTGAGTGTAATTAGATCTGATGTATGACTTCAAGATAAGATGTGGAGGCCCCTCACTTCTGAAGATGTTTACTTTTCTTAACTTTGGACGCAGTCTCCCAGACGCCACCCTTGATCTCGGAGGGAACGTTGCTGTCACCCAATTCTCAGTGGCCAGATAAATAATCAGTGTATAAATAACTATATGAAGAGGGGTTTTTTTGCATCTATTTGGGGGGAAAATATGCAATGATTCCAGATGACCCAGACTGAAATGTCATGTGGTCTGCAAATGATTGAAGAAATAACTTCTCTGTTTTTCTAGCCTTTTTTTTTTTTTTTGTCAAACTGCCTTGAAATCATTGAGGAATTGACAATTCAGCTTTGCTTTGAAATCAGCAGTCAGTTTAAGGTGTTTTTTTCAACTCTGATTTCGTCATTATGGAGGGGAAGTCTTTAATTTTCTGTCCATGAGTGGAGGAAACGCAAGGTCGCGGTCATGTGTGTCCTTTTCGCTGCTCCTGGTCAGTGATGGATGGAGGATTCCTCCCTTCCTTCCTTCCACAGGTTAGATTCCTCCTCAGTTAGTCGTGTGTTTACTTTAAGGCTGACTACTAATCAGCCTGAGGTGGGATGTGTGTGTGTGTGAGGCTGAAGATGGCCACCCTCGACAGCACACACACACACACACACACACACACACACACACACATATTCACACTCCTTCCTTTGACAGAGTTTGTGTATTGGCTTACCTTCCTTCCGTTCATTAACCAGAGCAAACAGTGACACTAAACCCTCCCATCCAATCAGTCTACTGCTGGGCTCTATTATGACAGCCAGCTCTGTTAAGCAGCCAACTAAACCACACACACACAACGTGAGCTATTAGATAGAAGAGCTCTAAAATAGAAGCTATCTCACAGATGTTATATTTAAGTTTAAGTATTACAGTAAAGTATTTAAGTATATTGAGTTAAACATTTCTTGTATGACCACAGTGGGGCAAAAAAGCAAACTAACATAATGGAAAAACAAAACTAAAACAAACAGGAAATAAGAAAAGAAGGTGGTTTTACCATTATTTGTTTTATTTTCATAAATTTACTGTATTTCATTGTGCAGGCTATCATACAATGTATGTGATATTATTTAAAAAAATAATAATTAGAGGATGAAGACATTTTATTTTGGGAGTGAAGTCAAAATGTTGAGAAAAAAATTTGAATACCATTTTGAACATTTATTTTCTGGTGTTGTTTTATTTTGACTCTGAACTAACAACATTATTCTCAACATTTTGATTCCATTGAATTTTTTCATTTGGAGAATAAAGTTGACATCTCGAGAATAAAGTCAAACTTTGCGACTTTCTCAACTTTTTTACTTTATTGTCGATATTGCAAATTTGTTTTATTTTTAGCATTTTGAGAATAATGTTGAAAAGTTGAAATACCATTCCAACTTTAAATGGTATTTCCACTCCGCTCTTGACATTTCAACTTCATTCTCAACATTTCACCTTTCATTAAATAAATAAATCGATAAATCTTGCTCATTACAAATGTTCTTTTTAGGATCGCCACTAATTTCAGCTTTATTCTCAACATTTTGACTTTTTTTAAAAAGGAAAATTTAAAAAGTTCCTCATCTAATTTTTTTCTCCTTAATCGGTTTACCCTTTAAACAATGTGAAGTGACCGTGTTTGGTGATTTCATTTAATCCATTGATTTTACTATTTTAAAATACTTGGTTTAAATGTGACGGAACTGGAGCTACTAACATTTGACTATTACAAGTCTATTATACCATTGCTTTAAATTTCAAAAAACAGTGTTAATTCAATATTTGGAGTTAGACAAATATGACAAAAGCATTCAATGTTCTAATATTGTAGCAAACATATGTTTCTGACAACGTTTAAATGAGCAGGGAATGGTGTTTTGCATTCAAAGTATTTGAAAGAAATGATGATCAAATAATTTATATTAAACAACAAAAGATACAAGCAACACTTTAACGTATGGAACACAAAAAAGCAAACAGAACATTTAGACTTCCATAAAGCTCTTTTTTGCAGGTTTGGACAGCTTTTCTATAAATAAAACTGATAAAAGAAGTCAGATGGTGAGAGAAACATGAGCAGTCAGACCATCAGATAGTGAACTCCCATGTTAGACACAAACTTACAGGAAGAACAGACAAAGGTTAGCAGTAAAATTCAAACCCAAACTGTCCACACATTCAAATAGCTTTGTCAGAATACATGTTTTTTTTATGCCTTTCTGAGTTTGCCAAGTACAAATTCCCTGGCAAATACGATCCAAGTTATAACTCGAAATTCCTTTAAGCTGTGTAATTTTATGTTCCACAGAGTAAGGACCTGTTTAAAGGTCACGCTTCTTGTAATATCTTAAATTATTGAAAAGCAAAATAACCTCAAACCATCTTCAGGCTCCACATATGAGACGGTGCACAAAAGGCAACATGTGTACATATTAAACAATGTAGATCTATTGTTAAATGAATGGAAATGTTATGTTTTTTTTATTTTTCAAGGCTGGAACCAGCTGCCAAAGTCTGGCCATGTGTCCCTCCATAATCCCTCTCCAGTGCAGGTTAAATTTGGAGGGTGCCAACCCCACACTGCGAGTGTTGCCATGAGCTCTTCTAAATTGGCACTTGTTCTGGTGGCGTCATTAAGACGGTGGACTTACAGGAGGCCTGTTCTTAAACTGCTTCCACTGGAAAACAGTAGTGGTATATGTTTATAATTACTCTCTTTCTTCTGCAGCGATGACGTCTTCTTTGGGTTTGAGTCTAATTTGGCCAGGCTCTGGTCCCGCACAGACCTAAGGATTCATTAGGAGCTGTGACGACAGCCTCGGAGCTCGGTTAAACCGGAGTCGCGGGCTGTGTTTTATGAGCGGCTCGCACCTCAGAGGGAGCCTGTCAACGAGGCTGTTCTTAGAGACGAAACAGTGACGAGGTGGGAAATGTAGCCATGTTGAAAGCCATTAGTGTTCCATTAGTGTTTTGCCTTCGGGAGTGAGCTGTATCAAACGGAGGTGACAAACTGGACCTTTCTGCATCTATGTGTATCACAGGTCATTTGAAACTCATTAACTCTGTTGTTGATGGAGCAATGTGTGATTCCACAATGCAGAGGTTGTTTTTGGGACTATTTGAAGCTGCTTGAATGAATATGTTTCCACTTAGTGATTTTTACATCACTGAAACATTTTAATTATTTTTTTGTAGTTACTTTTTGTTACAAAATAACAAAAAGTAACAAGTCAGCAAATTCATCAATCAGCCCGGTCTCCCCAGGAGTAACCATATGTCCATGTGTGATATTTCTGTACTCTGTACTTGTAGGCTATAAGCACTTTGTGTGTTTGGCACAAAGTGATTTTTGTTAAAGGTTGAATAAATGTCTTATGTGTGCTGAAGGAAAATCATATTTTTAGGCTCACTCCGATTACATAATTCATGCAATAAAGAACTTATACTTTTATGATCA
>JAPQRN010000637.1:0-16152 GCA_037367275.1 Coranthus polyacanthus | reverse complement strand
CTGGACACAGTTCACATAAGGCTTCCTTTTGGCTTAGTAAAGTTTGAACTGGTATTTGTGGATGTAACTCTGTATTGTAGAGCTTAACAAAGCTCCATGTGGTTCTATCAAGTCTAGATGAATGACGGTTCTTGATGTCGTGTCGCCTGAGGGATCAGAGATCACTGTTTTCAGCTTAAGCTGAGGAGACACTACACAACTTTCAGTCTTTACAGATTTTGAAAAGACTAGGCGTACACACTTACAGACTGGTTTCAGCAGATTTTTGTATGAAGACTGAAAGACTGGAGATCACACACATAACAACTGTGCCTGATGAGGGATCACAGACTACATAAAGCCAACTGAACACATCAAGCTCTCTCACGAGGGTGACAGTTTAAAGCAGGGGTCGGCAATTAATTTTCCGAAGGGACCACAAAAGAAGCTGGGACTGTTTCGGAGGGCTGGACCAACAGGCTGAATTCAATCCTACTCAATGTGAGTTATATACAGTATGTTTATAAAACAGCAGTAAATGGTTTGATTTGATTCATTATTACTGGTAACAGTAGGTGTTACAATTAGACTATGGCTTACAATTGACATTATTATATATTGATATAACTGTTTTTGAGGTTGTTTTTTCAATCACACAACCAATGATGTAGCGAATTAGTAAAATGTTTTTTTGTTTGTTTTCTTTTACAAAATTTACAAAATTGACAATGTGGAGCAGGCACAGTAAAATACCAACATTATATCACTATTTAATCAACATTCACTAAAACAATTTTCTAGTCTTTGTTGGGTTTGAACAAGTGCAATGAATTCAGGATAAACGTCTGATGTGAATATGTGAAGGACAGCTGACAGGTGATGGACAATGAAAGAGGATCTATCCATGTTTAGTCTTGTTATGGTGATTCAAATTGTAATCCTTAAACACAGTGATCTGTACTCCACAAACTCTGCACAAGGCTTTACCTTTGACTTCAGTAAATAAATACTTAGGAGTCCATGTCTTGTTGAAAACTCTACATCCTGTATTAATGCTTTTAACAGAAGCTGATATCTTTGACAGCTGAAAGTTAACTCACCTCTTTTAAACTTCAGTTCACCGATACATTACAACAAGGTGCGCACGCAGGTACTCACGTACATACGTCAGATGAAAACAATCGCAGCCGTCTTCAAAATAAAACGCAGATGTATTGCATTCATAATATACCCTTTGATTCCTGATTTCCCATTGACCTCACGCGGGTCAGACTGGGACAGCCCACGGGCCGGATCTGGTCCGTACAATGCCCAGGTCGGGTTTAAAGGTTAAACAAACATACCAATTGATGGCAGTAATGCATCAATTTGTTGTTTGCCAACTGACAATAAATCTTTGTGTACAGATTCGGCTCAAAAAATTCAAACGTGTTTGATTGACTGCAACTGAGGTTGGGTCGGGTCTGTTCCCCTCACACTTGCAGATTCTCCCTCAAACACTAACAGATTTTTGCGCCAATTGGCCATTCTGACTGTCCCCAACTACTGCAGACTTTGCCCAACTGGGAATTGTGGGTAAAATCTGACAGAAAATCTTGTCTGTCCTCAGCTTTAGACTTGAACCCTTGTCCTTAACACACTGAAATACATCCAGATTCCTTGAATGTTTTCATTCTATTCTGCACCGTAGAGGCTGACATATCCAAATCCCTTCATATATTTCTTTGAGGAACACTGTTTTTAAACATTTCAATAATTTTCTCACATTGTTAACAAATCTGTTGATTCTCTGCCCATCTTTGCTCCTAAATGATTAGACCTTTCCTAATGCAGCTTTTGTTCCAAATCATGATTGCAATCACCTGTTCACATCACCTGTTTCAAATCACATTTAATTTTAACTCATTACTATCCCTGTTTTTTCAGACCTGAATGTGATGAATGGATGTATATTTACAAGTGAAATGAAGTTGAGCAATCACCTTTCTCTTTTAGTTTTCCATACCGTCCAAACATTGTCTTACTCTGGGTTGTAAAATTCTTAATTAACTAATGACTAATGACACACACAGAAAAACAAGAAATATTTGCAAATACTTTGTCTGTAAACATACACATAAGGTTTTGTGATTTCATAATGTTGTGATGAGTTTACTGAGGAGGTGTGGTAAAATTGCCCAACCTGTGATTTTCTTGTCTGACAGAAGATCTTTAAGAGAAGACAGATGAGAGGGAGTCAGAATCTTTAAGGGTAAATCAGAATTTTTAGGGTCAGTGGAGGCAGAGCTTCTTCTTCTGCGAATATTTGTTCCTGTCATGTTGGTGTCGAGTATTTGCTGGTTTCCTGTGGACACAAAGATGCAGGATGAGTTAATATTGTTTTGGAGCAAAATGTAGGCAAATTTGTATTAATGGAATGAAGAATAATTAACTCGGTGGGATACTTATTCTTCTTGTACACAGAAACACTTTAACCTTAACCTGTATTAAAGGAATGATGCAGGAGCGCCTCTTCCTCTGATGGTCCGGAGGTAGATTCTTTCCATGACCTAAATTCTCCCCAAGAACCTGAGACATTTTAGTGAACCTTAAATGAATACAATATCCCTTTGGACACACTATCTATTATTGCATGGATACTTATTGTTTGTAGCAAACAGAGATGACACATTTGAAATATGAGTGACATGAAACTTTAAACTTCATGAGAAAAAGGATAGGAGAACAGCGTTTATATTGAAAGTTTGTGTTACTGAATAGTTATTTGGTGAATTTCTATGTAGCCATAACTACAAAATCCACATATAGTACACTATTAGCTACTGTGTGATATTTACAAGTCTTTTAATTCACTTCATGAAAATGTATTTTCCCATCTTTTCTAATTTTTCCCTGTGTAACTGGTTAGTATGCTCCCTCGCTCAAGGGACAGCTTGCTTCATATGATTACATTTCAAATGGCTGTTCAGTATTTTGGGGTGGATTTTCTCATCATAGTTTTAGAAACATGTCAATCACAGGGACATATGTAAATTACATTTGTGCAAGACTTATTTTTACCTTTTAACATCCACTTTTTGGATGTTATGTCAACCCAAAGGTTAGGGTTATAACAGAAGTGTAAGGCCAATATGGATGTACTTAAAAAAAAAAAACTTTTTTCCCTTTTAAAAAACTTTAAAAGGGAACATGTTCTAGTTTCTGTGTTTAACATGCAGCTGAAACACAACCCAGACTATATCAGTTTAAACATGGCTCAAATGTAATCTTAATGCTAAAATGGTGGATGGTAACAAGTTAACCACCATATGTATAAGGTAGTGCAATATCATACTTTGTTTTTGAGTTTAAAAGTATAAATCCTTACCAACAAATAAAGTTCCAAAAACCAGTACAACATGCATCCAGCCAAACCCAAACATGGTCCAGGTTCTTATCCCACAACAAGTCATCCTGTTCTTGGTCATAGTGAGTAGGAAAGAAAATGCAGGAGTGGGTAAGGTGACTCGAACTCTGTGGGAAGTAACATTACTACGTCCAATTTTCATACAATCCACAATGGACTAGACCAGAATAATGGGTATTACATTTCAGTGAGTTTCTGTCTGTTGTGTTTTCAGGAGAAACTTGACAAAGGCTCTAACAAATGGGTGTGGTGGTTCTTTATGAAAAAAATACTGGTCTGTCAGCCAATAAATCTCTTGTGACAACTGATGCTAATAATATTTCGATGTATTTGTTTATTTTGGTTGGTTGTGCAGTTAAAAGGCTTTACATATCTGCATTGCATAAAAAATAGGATTTATTTAATTGGTTCTGACCAAGTGCATACAAAATAATGTAAAAAAGAGAAAAGTAGTCAGTTTGATAAACATTTTTCTCATTACAGTGCTGAAGATGATAATAGTCAAAATCTTTTCTCAATAATATACTGATACTGTTATTTTTTTCACTGTCCAGTCTCTTTAATGAATCATACCCTAACAGACTTCCCATGTCAACGCTTTCTTTCCTCTCCTACCTTTTCCTTTCTTTTCCTTTTCTTTCATCAGTTGTACAGATTCCAGTATATTTTTGTCTCTAGGACTTTGATTGCTACAGTAACAAAACTGTCAAAAGAGGAGGTAGTATCGAGGGTCTCCATTGTCCAAGTGCTTACCAGTGGCCTATTTCTAGTGCTCCTGCTCTGATTGAGTTAACTCATGATCTCAATGTATTTTCGTCAATGTGTCATTGTGCACAAGCTGAATAGTGTAGCAAAGGATAGACCAATATTTACTTCTACTAGAACTGTGTTATAAAATTGCATGCTGAGTGAAATGCAGAGAACATGAATACAGTTTTAAGCACTTGGTAAATGTATTGGCTACAAGTGTAAATGGTTTCAGAGACAGAGCTTCAAGAATCACTGTAAGTGTTAAAGCATTCAGAAAAATTGTAATCATAGTGGCTACAATGCCATGAGCAGTTAAAACAGTTCACAACCTTTAGATGGCAGCATTGTACAAAAATTGTGGTCAAGCTCTTTGTTACTTTGCAGCACTGAAAGCTTGTGCAGAGTTTAGCCATTAGGTGTTAGTGTCTTCCTTGTGAGAGTGATAAATATATATGTGTGTATATAGCTTCTCTCCTCTGAAATGAGCTATTCCCAGCTACTGCCACCTAAAAAGCACATTGACCTACAAGTTATAACATGCATCATGCACATCACAGCGGAGTGCAGAACATAATGAACAAACAAAATAATCACACACTCGAATGCCACACCAAAACATATCCCTATGGAAGGAGGAATGATGAATATGATTAAACTAAATATGTGTTCAGTGTCTGGGCCAGCTCTTCTTGTTTGCGGTCTCTTCACTACAGATGACACATGACTCATGAGGAACATCCTGGGTGTGGGGTGTGTGTGGACACCACAGCGGCATCTGTTCAGGCTTTGGGACACGGTTTCACTGGTTTAGCTGTTGATTTGAACACTTATTCAGAAATGATTCAAACCACACAGACGTCACTGAAATTCCCTTCAAAAGATGTTTCACAAATTAATGGTCTACCTCGAGTGTCAGTCACATGTCAGCAGGGACACAGTGAATGCTGCGGCTGCTTGGGGAAACTACTGGCATGCAAATAGCAGGAAACATATATGGTGGTGAATTCACACTTGCACATTTGCATGAGAGCTACTCAAAAATTCTGGCCCCAGAACATGTACATCAACTGCGTTCAGCCCAGCGCATCAACCTGGGTACATTTTCACTACATGGTTGTATTACGTCCTTAAATGCATGGGGCACCCAAGAAATTCCTGGATATCACAACAGCAGCCCTGACCCGACACAAACACACTGATAAAAGCAGCGATATCTCATTGATTACACCTGTTCAGTCCACCTCTGGGAAATACATGTCAGTAATCAAATAAACCCACTTTTCAGGCAGATTGGCATTCACAAAAGTGCTCTCATTGTGGAAATTCTTGTAGCCATCAAATTAGATTAGCATACTTGAACTTTCAATTAATTTTAAATGTCATACAATAATTTGTATAGGCTCTAGCAGGAGTTCAGACACCCTTGGGAACCAAAACCCATTACTTTATCTCAAGAATACATACCTGCCAAGCTGATAATTTTCTTAGTTATTACATTTAAGGCAGTATCCAATATTGGTGTCATCATTGTTTTTTTTTCCCCTTAACGTCTGTTATTTTATTTTGTCCAAGTATATTTGTCTTGTCTCATCTACAAATTTCTTTCTCATTTGTATCTATTGTAGGCCATTTAGTTGTGTCACTGTTTTTTAATCACCTACTTATTGTGCTTTGTCACTTTGGCTAATGACTATATTTTAAAATACACACATAAAGTTTGTAAACAGCTATCGTTGTGTTTAGATCCACCTAGAGTCAGAGGTCACTGGGTTACAAGTTAACTTGTAGTTCCAGTAAACTACAGCCTTCTGAAGCACTGTTAACTCTAAAGAGAAAAAAAGAGAAGAGCAAGTGTCCATCCTTTCTTGAGGGTTGAGACATTTACAAAGCCAGACAAACAGTCCACTGTAAGCAACTTTTCCAGCCCAGCAGGCCTGGACACAGAGGACTTGTCCATACAGAGATGGAGGGGGTGGGGGTGTGTGGGGTGTGTGTGTGTGTGGGGGTGCAGCACAGATGGCAACACCTTGAATACGTCAGACTAAACCCACAGTGCATGCCAGGTCAGAGGTTAACAGAGTTGACAAGCTCCACAGAGCCGAGGATGATGAGGAGAGGTAATTAAACTCCCTGGAACAGGCCTGTAAGATGTGTTTGGACTCTGTTGTTCAGGCACAGAGTGAGTCATCTGGATTCCAGTATCTTTTTATCTGAAGGATTTCAATTGCTACATCAACAGAATTATCCAAAGATGAGGAAAAATGACAAGTAATGATAGTAGATAACAAATGTACTAGTTTATTTCAGTAAAGAAGAATCAAATTGAATTATGTTGGTATTCTGCTGTTTGAATACTTACTGCTCTGTGACATCTGATATTTGATGCAATAAAAAAATACATTATGTAATAAACTTTTCAAATATGTGCAAGCACCATTTCCAAATTGTATAGTTTTATAGTTTTTGAGAAATAATCTACTTTGCATAAACCAAGGTAACACGAAAGAAAATAAAACACATTCAGAACTCTTCTAAATCTCAGTTTTATATGTTGGAAAGGGCATATCAAAAGTGTAGAAAGAGTTAGCAAAATGTAAAACATTTTGTATTTCATCCATTCCCCTTGTGGCAGAGAAACATTTACCATATGTTTACATAGCAGACATTTGGCATTAAAGTGATCTCCTTTCATCATTCACTGCATTCTTTTAGAATTAAATTTAAAGGTCCCACTCAGATGCCTGAAAACCCTTACAAATTTTTTTTATACATTGAAATTGTGAAGTTATGAAACACTTTCATGTGAAAACAAAGAGGGACATGTTGCTGCCAAGGTAACAGCCTTGATTGAAAGTGAATGTATATTTTGTTTTTCCATCTTAACATTATAAAAGCATAAAACGTTAGAGGACCTTCAGCTGTGTGGCACAGTTTTATGATGCAAATCTCTCAGACAAAAAGGCCAGGTTTTGAAATGCAGGCCTTGGCCACATTAATTGAATTATCTCTTCTGAACTGCAGGCATCGAGCCACATAAAGAAAGGCGTCAATGAGAAATAAGAAAAGGCAGTGACCATGGCCAACCTGTCTTTTAGCAACAAAATATTTGGACAGACACTTTGAGTTTTAAGAGGTACACAGTGGGAGAAATAATGAAATACAAAGAATTGAATGTACTGAGGCAGAACAATTGACTGAGAAAGGTGTTGAGTGCACAAGTTTTCAGCTGCTTGGTGTTGAGTCCACCCACAAACCAAAGAAAATGCGAATGAGGTAGAAAATACATGTAGTAACATTGCTAATTCACCAATTACTACCACTAATTGCTGCCTCCTGAGGAGAGGTTAAGCAGACAAGCCAGTGCCTCCCCGGGTGCTGCTGACTGGCTCACTGCCAAAATGTCATCCATCCTGGAGCCTAATCGAGTTATCATATCAACAAATCTCCCATCAGGGGCCCCATGGTTGACACTCCCAAAAAGACAAGTAGAGGGGAACAACTAATTTCTATCAGCAGGACACTGGCCGAAGTAGCTGGCCTGTTAGGCAGCTATACCTGCAGCTCCTCCTTGTCTAGCTCCCCTGTGGGGACAACACTCAAACTGGACACTGGAGCTCCAGCCCTCCAGCTCTCGAGGTTAGCATGAGAACTGGGGGGAAAGAATGAACATTATTAGTGCTGCACACAATGGTCTATGAGGAACACAATGTGGGATGTTGCAGAGCTTGGATGGGAGAGCAGTGACTGCAGACCCCCTGTGGTAGCATGAGGGGACAGGGGGTCAAGGTTTAAGAGGCATGCTTGCTTCACTGGGGAGAGGGTTAATGTACTGTTAATCTGAGGTCAGAGATGACTCTTCACACTCATACATCACCTCTGACAGCACCAGTCAGTGATGATCACCAGCACCGATTCTCTGTCATAAACATTGAACACTGGTGCTATTATAACTTAATGAATTTCTGTGCTGATAAAAAACACTTTCTCTATTCTTTCTTCAGCCAGATGAAGCAAAAGATCTTCTCCAGTTGTGTTATAAGACAAAATAAAAAATACTTTGCACTGAATAAGTTTTGTCTCATGTGGTTTTTACAGAAAAAGCTCAATGACCTTGTTAAAAATTGTTAATTCACATCTCATCCACCTCTGTCATTGAAAAATCCTGAATCTGATAATATATAAATATTGTTCAAAAGTTCAACTGCTGCAGATGCTCACCTAAAAAGTCATGTTTCATTTTTTTGTCTGAGCAGTGATGGCCTCAGGTTTCCACATCAACACCTGTAAAAGCTGCACACTGGATTACAATTAGTCCCAAATTATTTGTAAGCAGAGAGAAACATCCCTTCAGCAGCTGATTGTGAGAAACAGTGGTGGAGGATGTTAAGTGAGTTGACAAATTAATTAAAAGATCAGAAGAAATGAAGAAGGAAAGAGTTAAGAATCTTGAATTGAATTCAAGGAGATGGGAACCAGAAGAGCTGGATTAAAACACCCATTTACACCTAGAGTCACACCCAACTGTAAAAGTAAGAAGCAAAAACAAGATAACATTTTTCAAGGATTGCAATATGATGATTGGTATGTTTGTGGTTGAAGTGCTGATGGTGCATGGAGGCATGAGAGCGAGCATTCCCTGGACGCACAGGGCTGTCAAGATAAGGCGATATAGGGGAGGGATCTGGCTCAGCATAGATGCAAATGTTTGACATGCTTTTTTTCACCATCTAATTTCTATTCACACATGCACAGTCACATAGTCGTACACAACCCACCTTATGACTCACACCCACATCAACATGGATGACAGCTGAGATGTCATCAAAGGTTCTATGTTTTGAGTTTGGGATAGGATTTTTATCGCAAAGTGCTGAGATGTGGCCTTGTAAACTACAGAGAGGAGCCCCTGACCTATCTGTTCATTATTCCCTCTCATGTGCTCATTAATTGAATTACCTATTCACTGAGAAGTGAAGAGTGCACTGAATTAGTCTCTCCGCTCTGCTACCGCTCACTCTTAAGAGTGTTCTTAGTAGTGTGATGACTGGTTTCCATTGTTTGTTGCTGTGTCTCTGTGGCTGTGTGAGAGTAGAAGGGGGAGACAGGGCAGGGCAGGTATGGAGCAACCCATAGGGGGGCTAACCTCTGACCCTGTTCTGGAGAAGGACTAGAGTCTATCGAGCAACACAATACTTCCAGCATATAGCCCTCACT
Organism: Coranthus polyacanthus; assembly: GCA_037367275.1. NCBI lineage: Eukaryota > Metazoa > Chordata > Actinopteri > Kurtiformes > Apogonidae > Coranthus > Coranthus polyacanthus. The sequence goes on along the minus strand of JAPQRN010000637.1, from coordinate 6,803 downwards.
GGCTGCCTGCTGCTACCCACAATGGTGGGGTCTCTCTGGGCAGAAAGGCCCCCTGGAGCGCTGACTGCCATCCAGAGGTCTTTCACCGCTTTCTCCCCTCTCTACCTCCGGCTCTAGCCTCGAAAGAGAGGAAAAACTCAATAACCGAGAAGATAGAAGGGGAACAATGGTCTTTAGAGGACATCTTAACCCGCAACAAACAGTGTCAACATCTGTGTGGAGTGGATAGATAGATAGACATGGGCAGAAAGGGTCCTTTCCTTGTGGGCAGTCACACTGAAAAGGCTACAGTGTTGTTTTGTTGTGTATGAGAGGGATTTGGTCCCCATCTCTTTTCAGCTGCAGTTGAACTGCACTGTGGTGCCGGTGAAGCGATTTTGTTTCGCTGGAGAGCCGGGGCAAAAGATGAAGCAAAGCCTCAAGAGCAGGGCTTTTCTTCCCATGGCCCGTTCTTTTGGAGGGGTGAAAAAGATTATTGTTGTACACATCGAGTAAAAAATGCATCAAAGTCGGCGGGGAGTGTGGCCTGGATTGAGAGAGCGAAGGGTTGATGTTCTGAGGATTGGATGAACATGGGCACATGTGGCGTGTAGCGTGTGTGTGGCCACACACAAGCCCAGACGCGTGGGAGTGTATTGGATTCTCATGGGCTGTCTGGGAAAGACACTGTCCCTCTCTCTTTTTCTTTTTCTCTGTCTCATTCTCTCTCAAGCGTGTGGTCTGGTCTCCTCTCATGTGAACACGCTGCCATAAAGGATCTCTTCATCTCTCTTTTGCATCCTGATGTGAAAAGGGCTCATTCAGTGAGATCTGCAGTCTAACTCCTACTCATCCCAATTTATCAGTTACTGCCAATTGGGCCTAACTGAGATCTTGTGGGAATCCAGGTGCTTATCATTAATGCTGCTTCATTGTGGTTTGTAAGGATACGCGGGAGGAACTATGTGTCATGTTTCTGCATGTCTGCAAAGGCTCCCTCTATATACTGCATCCAGACACACCCGCCCACACATGCAGTTACATATAGAGATATGCCTGTGGTGGAGTAGCTGCAGATTGTCTTGCCAAAAAGTATAGTAGCACAAAAAGGGAAATATCTTTGACGATTAACTTTATATTGTCACTGAATGCTGATTGACCCGTCTCCGGCACCCTACTTCTGTTTTTCCAATGACAGATGTTTTTGGTCAGATTATCATAATATTGTTATATCATTAACTGTTTTCAACTAAGCTAGGATAGGCTAGGATAGAGTTACACGCTTGAATAAAAATACACATAGCATTTGAAAACCATGAAAGAAAAAGGGCTAATGACAAACAAAGACAGTCTGTGGCTAACTGTATCATCAGAGATCTAAATCCTCCAGAAAAACCACATCCCGAAAAACTCACTGCCTCAACAAATGCTCTGGTTGGACTTCCTGTCAGAAGTTTTGGAAGGCATACAAACAGACACATTTCTGTAGAGATCAAAAAGCACAAGTTCCGTGGGTGTCTGGGCAGACAGTGAAGCTTATGTTTAGTTTCCAAACTCAGCATCTTTACTGTCAGAAGGACTGGACACCTTTTAACAGTCTAAACGATGAAAAAACATCACAGAAGATACATTTCCCAGACATCAGTGCCCATCACTACTAAGTCAAGAATAGTGAAACAGTGCTGTGACTAACATTTTCCTGTTGAACAGAGTAATTAGTGGCTGCTCAGAGTGGAAACAGGCAGCTGGACTTAGCTGAACTCTCATTATAAACTCAGCTTAATGCCTATTAGAAATCTCTGCTAATAAATCAGTGTTTTTCACATATAACAGGATATGTGTGCCTGCTATAGGCAAATATCAACTCAAACATAAGACGCTAAATATATATGAGAGCACAAATTTATTTCTAAACATCTCTAATGTGTTAATTTCATTCATGAGGACCATTCATTGACATGACTGACACATTTTATCTGGTAAAAGATTCTTGCAACTCCACTGCTATCAGATTGTATGGTGCCTCACAACTGCAGTTAAATTTTGCTTTGCATATTCTGAATTTTATTTGTTAAGTATTTTACAGTTCATGAATTTGAGATGCACCAGATGATACAGTATCCAAAATGGGTGTGAACTACCCTTACATTCAAACAGAGGAAGATGTGATTTAAAAACAAAACACAACTGCGATAGATGCCAAAAGAGTGTAGTGTAAAACACTGTATGATTTTGTAACATACTTGAAGACATGATTGTCAGCTTTTGACACTGAAGAAAAGCACATCAGTAGCACATGAGAGAAAAAGGTTAGAGTGTGTGTAGCACAAGACACAATGGCAGAGTAACACAGCTGAGGCGGGACAACTCATTTCCTGTTACATGGGAATTAAGAGGATGGACACTCCAGAAAGTGAAAGACTTGTAAAAGAAAACACTTTCTTTGAGGATCGTCATCCTCCTGGGAAGCCACAGGTGGGGCGTGAATGCCAGCAGCGAGCATCTTTAGCTTCTCAGTGAACCAGTTTATAATGTTCATTAGCAGACCTGGGGAGAGAGTGGGCGACATGAATGGGAGGTGCACTTTTGTTCTCTAACCCTGAACCAGGAAAGGTCCAGTAACATTAGATATGGCTGACCTGAGGTGAATGTTGGTCTCAGTAAGGGAAAGAGAGTGGCATAGCGGGGGGTGTGGAGATGAGGAGAAGCAGTGCCCTCCAAACTGATAATCTCTTGTATTTCTTTCCCCATGGAGCTTCTTACTTTTCTTGTATTCCTTCTCCTCATCGGTTAAGCTACTTATTACCAAATTACAATTATTGCATCTGGAGGTTCCTTTGCATGGCACACACACACAAACACACAAATTCATCCTAAAACCTCCCAGTCATTCGATCCTTTTGGAAAGGGCCTACTGATGAAGTGCCTCCATAATACACATCTAATCAGTGTTTCACTGAACTGCATCGAGTGTTTTTTATTAAAATGACTCACTGGGATTTTTCCTTGTTGTCTAGCTCAGAGATTTAAGAGATTACAAAAATGGAAAAAAGATTAAGTCCTTTTTCTTGCATGACACTTCCTTCCCACTTCAATTATCCAGTGCATGTTGGTCCACATACCAAAACATGTGTGAAGGTGGCATAATAAAGCCATGATCAGTGTCAGTGTCACGCTATTGTAATACACCCAGGTTTCTGAGAGAAAGACAGCAATGCAACGCAGTAAATGATCACTAACACAACAACACAAATTTGGTGGTTGTGATAACTGTAAGCATCGGACTGTAAAACTGTAAAACCTAGCGTTGGGAAGAGAAACTATAAACACAGCAGTTGTTTCTGGGTAAATTTTATATGCCACAACAAATGGCAATTTGAATACCTGAGCATGACAACCAACCCAGTTGCTCCCCACTGCTCTTTACCTCCCCTCAAGGCAAGGTAGCTGTTTAATGTGCGTTCACACAGGCTGCAAATACACACTGCGCTGAATGCAGCTCTTAACCACAAGGAGCCCTCCTGGTAAGGCTGACCCTAATGAGGCAGGCAGTGTGTATGTTCATGTGTGCTCAGTCAGAGACTAACACCTGGACCAGCTGCTAGTTATAAAGCAATAGCGCTGTCAGGGACTATTAAAGCACCTTGCAGGCGGCTATCTTTCTTCCTTCCCTTAAATCTCCAGCGAAGCCTCTAAAATTGCTTTACAGCATCCTCCATTAATTGGCCTAAAGACTGTGCACACATTTATGCACAGAAATTCAGAAAAGCAGAATGTTTACACTCATCAAACCACAAACACACACACCCTCAGGTGAGTGAAACACTGAGTCAAACACATTTTTTCTGTATTTTGTTTCTTAGAGCAGAACCAGACAGCTAGCAGCAGGCATGTGTATGTGTAAGAAAGTGTGGGGATGTGTGCATTGGGCTTATCTGGCTCAGCTTCAGCTCTAGGACAATTTGCTCATAGTCAGCACTGTCTCTGTGCAGAGAGAGCACCTTTGTCCTCCTGGTAGAGGACAGTCTGGGATCCTGCCTCAGTTCCAAACATGCACCACTATCAAGGATAGGCTGAGCAATTTTATTGGTTCGAGAGATGGCATGTCTTACTATTATAATAAATATTACGTACTGTGAGTTACTGTTTGTTAGCTTTGACACACACAATTATTTCAGCCTGATATTATATTTTTAAGCTGAAGTGGAAGGCAGCTAAAAAATGAATTAAACTTTTTAGAAAAGTATGGTATAGTAGGATATAAAGGTATAGAATCGATAAAAAAGGTTAACTGTATAAATTGTATATTGGTTATTGAAGAGTGAATAGACTTGCACTGGACTAAGCTGTAGCAGTTTCTAAACACAGCTGAATGATTGATTATTCTGCAGTAAAACAAAATACATTTAAGCCCAGTGAAATCTGAAATAAAAGAAACAGTAGGATTTCACAAACAAATGAAAAATGCATCTGAGAGGGGATGCAAACCATGCATGTGGACAAATGAACTACCTCTAGTCAGAGTCACAAAAACGCACAACTTCAAGTCCCCCTGGATTAACAGACTTCCCTGATAAACATGAACCCATAAACATGAGGTGAGTGTACAGACTGATAGTCAGTGGCTGAAAACTGCAGCTAATTCAGGCTCAGCAAGTTCAAAAGTAATGCTGAACTGTAGATAAAGAAGTAAAAAAGTGTTGACTCAGCTCGATATTCAGGATATTTATTTAGCAATTACAGGTTTGACAAAGCGACAGCACACAATGAGTTTTGCACAACACATTCCGGTAAGTTTCACAATGAAGCTGCAGTGCTTGATAGTTTTTTGGCATCATTGGGCAAAAATTACCTTTCTGCATAATGCAATTGGCCTGACAAGAAACAAGAATTCTACCTCCTTCTCTGGGCTGCAGATAATCTATCCTGTGACAGTAGCTTTTGGCCGCTCAGGTTTTTTCAGACAGGTAAATATGTTATTGACAGCTATAATTACTGATCGCTGATCATCAGTTAGACATGACTCTACTGCTCTTCCTTGTGGCTGAAACAGTAAAACGGCATCATGTTCATTTATATTTATATTTAGTGTGTAGATTTGGACCGAGAGGAGAAAGCTGCAGAAGGACGGGTCTATTTTCTGTTTTTTTTTCCACTGGTTTCAGATCCTGCAGCTTTGAGAAGCTGTCCACTGAAAGGCTACAGGACCTTTCATTTTTAAAGGATTACAGGAACTGTTATTTGCATTAACAGAGTAGCTTTACATGGTAAATAGTGGATGCCATTTTGGTCATTCTTAAGTTAGATGCAGGAAAAGGTAAAGGGCCCAAGATTTTTACTCAGTCAATATACAAATCAACTTTCATAAAGACTGATTTATACATTGGTGAGTGAAAACAATACCCTGTTAAACTACATTATGTATGTCTCCTTTCTATAGTATAAGACAATACCTGCTGTAGTTTGTATACTGTGCAGTTTGGTATATGTTAAGTGTATTTAGCTGCTAGACACGCAGACTCTACAACACACAATATGAGTGCTGCAAAGTTAAGGAAGGAAATACACAAAATAAGTCAAAATAGTTTTCTGTTGGTGTCTGACACTTGACCTTATTTGAAATATGGTAAACCCCCTCCACCTGGCTCTCCAGTAGAGAAAAACAAACACTGAGAATTCTTTGCAAATGTTATTTGACTCTGATCTGCTCAGCAGCTCAGCTGGGTGTACGCCATCCACAAGTACATGTCAGCATGAGGAAGATTTAGTGCCTCTGAGCCAGGGGCCTATTTAGCCGAGGAGTGAGAGGCTGATTGACTGAGTATGTGTCGGGATGGATCGTGAACATGTGTGGGTACACGTACATTGTCCATGTGTGCTTATGACAGTGAACATGTATGAGAGTGAGTGTTTGTAAGTATTCCTGTGTGTCTCTGGGTGACGTGATGTCTGTTTGTGAACTTGGACTACGTGCTGAAAAATGTCTTTCTCAACAAATGTATGCATTCCACTGTGTGTATGTGTGCGTGGCTGTGAGATTATATATATTTTTGTTGTCTTGGAAGCCAAGCAGCAGGGCTTACTCTGGTCCTCTGGGCTAGAGCAGAGTTAACAGCTCATTAACACCAATTCATTACGGGCCACTTCTCCCTCCCTCGTGGTGCTCTGCATTAAGACACAGCCAGCCGCCCTCTTTCACACATAATGTAAATCACACAGTGTCCAAACTCACAGGCACACAGGGCGAGCTGAGCCAACTAGCCTCCTAATGAGAAATACTACTTGAGTGTTTGTGTTTTTTAAATGTAAAAATGAGAAAAATTCTGGGCCCTCTGACAGCAGCACATTTGATACACCTATGGGTCATAGGCTGAAGAAGCACATGGGTTTAGGCAGAAGATTATTAGAACCTATTTTGTGTAGTTTAACTAAAATGTACCTGTGAAATTAGGTAGTTTCATTAGCTACTTTAAACACTCTATAGCAGCCATAGTGAAGGTTGTCATATTCACTTAAAGTGCAACCTCCAGGTTAATTTTTTTCCTGGATTTATGCATGATATTAAATGGAAAGATGTACTATCTGAAAGTATTTTCTTAATAAATACAAAAACTCAGGGTAAACTCAGTCTTAGTTTCAGCTCTGCCCTAAAAAAACATCTTTTTTCCAAACGTATCAAATTACGTCACAAAAGGGAGTTGTCTCTGCTTGCAGTATATAGTCTATTGTATGAGACAGTAAACAAACAAACAAACAAACAGGACTGGAAACCACTCTGAAATGTATAAATACACTCTCAGATGATAATCTCTTACTGAATATTG
>JAPQRN010000636.1:0-16168 GCA_037367275.1 Coranthus polyacanthus | reverse complement strand
GTGGTCTGGAAATGCAAATATGGCAACTGTTGGCAAGTGGGAGAGGTCAGAGGTCAGTGTAGGGTGTGCGGGGTTCAAATGGAAGGTGTGGGGTCTAGCCCAGGGTTGCAGACAGATTCATGAATGGGAGTCGGGAAGAGTTTTTTTGGGGGGGAAAGGTTGGCAAGGCAAGGAGGGTCAGTGCTAACTTTATGACGATTTGTATTCAGTTTTTTTTTTTTTCTTCTTCTTCTTTTTTTTCCTCTTATGTGATTTTTTTTTTGTTGTGTTTTTTGTTCTTTTTTCTTTTACTTTTTACAAATGTATGATGACACAACTTAGGCTCAGAGTAGTGGATGGCTGACTCTACTGCTGGTTGAATGGTTGGAGGATGGAGATGGAGAGAGTAGTTATGGGAGAAACTTCGATGGTATGAATTCTCTCAACTGTATACACAATATAAATACATGGGCAAAGAAGGGGGGGGGGGGGGGTTACTAATGCCAATATATATATTTTTCGTGGTAATTATTTGCTATTTGTGCTCAGTTATGTACTGTAGGTTTGCAAGTATTGCTAGTAGTCATGTCTTACCCAAGTTGTTCCCCAATAACCTGGATTAAGTAAGTGGAGTGTATTCTGCAGCTACTTTGTCGTTTTGACAGCAAAATTTGCATATAACAATGTGTTAATTTGTGTTATAAAATTACTCATTATTGGTCAAATACTAAACACATCCAAAATGCTAGGATTTGTCTTCAAATCAGTAAACAATTTGTAATAGAAAGTAGTAATGTTTACTTAAATAATACTTGATTCATGGCAAGAAAGGTGCGCGTCTGTCCACGCAAAATTAAAAATAGGTTCATTGTTCATCAAAAACTGTTGGTCTAAAGTGTGACCAAAGCCTCGTCAAGCACACGTACACAGTCACAACGATCACACATACGTACACAAACTAGCTCTGACATGCAGCTATATTGTATCTTGGGATCGGTCAGTGTGACACCGCAGAGAAAAGCTCCACCCTCCTGTCACCGCAACCAATCAGAGACCCTCTCCGCTCCGCCGAGGTAACAGTGATGATAGTGATGGAGAAGAATAGCAAAAGGGGAAGGAAGAGGTACTTCCACCCAATTAAAGAATCAAAGAGGAAGAAGGAGAGGACATGTGAGGAAGAGCACATTCCTGTTTTTTTCCATCTTGTCATCCTTTTCTCTCTCACTACGGGGGGTCACTCTTGCTGTGCTTCAATATGGTGTCTTGAGAGAACAGCAAAAGGCCAAATAGCTGTATGTGCGTGGACCTTGCGAGCCCCCTCCCAACACGTTTCTCTGTCCACCCCCGATGAAACCAAAAATGCAAATGTCTCGTTGCACTATCCTGTGATTAAACGTGCCTTTTGAATTTGGCACCGAGGATATACGGGGAAGCAGAGGGACAACAGACAATAGGGGAGGTGTACAGAGAGGGTCACTGCGTATCGAAGGGGACTATTGATCCGAGCCAAATGGTATTAAGACCAGGGGGGCGGGAGAGGGTGCCGAGTTGGGGTGCCAGTCAGATGTCGTCAATAAACTTCTTTAGCTTTAACACAATGGAAAGGAAGGGGTAAAGGTACAAAAAATAGATTAATAAAATAGAGGGGGGGGGGAGAAAAAAACAAACTCTTATTTAAAATGTAAAAGTAGAATAAAAAAAAAAAAAAAAAAAACAGCAACAAAAGTAGAATAAAAAACGTTAGTGACTTTAAAGATGAACTAGTAGAAGTGTTAAGTGGTACTTGAAGTTATCTCTAATGACACAAAATAAATAAAAGCTGTCAGAGGAGAGGATGCGGTCGGGGCTCTCAGGTGAAGGAGGGTCCTTGCTCTCTCTCTCTCTCTGTCCCTCTCTTTCTCCATCTCCCCCTCTCCATCTCTCTCTCTCCCTCTCCCTGTCACCTCTCACTCCTCACGAAGCTGCAGGCGGTAGCGGCTGTAGCGGATCTGGAAGAAGAGCCTCTCCAGCGGCGAGCGGCTCATCCCGGGGAGCCTGTAGTCCTCGCTCTGGCCCGTTCGGCGGAAGCCCAGCGACTCGTACAGCTTGTGGGCGGCCAGCTTGACGGCCGTCGTGCCCAGGACCACGGCGGCGTAGTTGTTGCGCACGGCGAACTCCAGAACGCGGCGGCCCAGCGCCTTTGCGATGCCTTTGCCGCGGTAGCGCGAGTCCACCGACATGCGCCGAAGCTCGACCGTGTTGTCATCCTCACGACCCTGAGCCGCCACGATGCCCACGACGCGTCCATCGAGCACTGCCACCCAGAAACAGGAGCCTGAAGGGAAACGAAGACAACGCGTTTCATATTAGGCGTGAGACATGAAGTCAACAAAGAACTGGAGTTCAACTTCTTTTCATGATTGGGACAAAGACCCTCGAAAAACGTCAACTTGCGAGCTGCTTCCATACACTGTGAACCTTAAAACCACACTATATAACAGTCGGAAGTTTAAAAACCCAGCCGAGCACAAAAGGCCCGACATCATAACTAATATCGCCAAGAAAAACAGAAAAACGTAATATTTGAGAATCTGAAAACTGACAAACTGTTGTCATTGTAACTTGAAAAAGACCCTTTGCCGAGTCTTCACACACAGCAGGTCACTGGTGTTTTCAGTTCTATCAATAACAGTTCTGAAATATCACAGAGAAGTAGACGAAAAAACACTGCATTGTGCATTTGAGAGCTACATTCACAACATAACGTTTAACGTATAACATTTGAAGCTGAGTGACCACGTAAACGAAGCACCAGTAAGACTGGTTGCAAGACAGAGACAAGTTTTTCTTTGTTTGCTAAAAACTACGTACTGAGCTGGTTAATGTTAATGTCTTACCTGGGAAAAAAGGAGTTTTTGTTGATGTGGATGTGGCTCTGTTTTTATTTTATCTACTTCTCTGTGATATTTCAGAACTGTTATTTCAGAAAGTTGCTATTATTATTTATTTTATTTTTTTAAATATCTGATCTGTATCTTATTGTTACTTTCAAAGGTCAATTGATGAATCATCTAATCGTATTTAAACGTAATGGAACACACATGGCATTAGAGTTTTGATCGAAATGTGACAGGAACAACTGGAAGAACGTGTATGATTGGTTGAGGGTGACGTGCACCATCTCAACTCCAAATAAACAGCCTGTGTTTCCATTAGCAGAATTGGGTTGTAATGGCTTCAGTTGTGACTGGAGACAACAATGGACTAGATGAACGAGGAGGGCAAAGACCAGAGTCTAACTGGTGCTTAATTGTGTTTGCCACTCAGCGAGAAGCTGATTAAAAGCACAAGCAGGACAGAGTGATCACTTAAGGTTCACTGTGTAGTAGACGCTCACAAACGGAGATACACGTAGAAAAACGAAAGTATTTGGGAATCTGATAAACATCATTTCCAAGTTTACATTTTCACTCGCTGCGTCCAAGAGTTTATACATCAGACTCGGGAACTGGTGACAGACAGACAAAAAGACTAACACGCACACATACAGACAAACAAGGTTAGGCCGGTACAGATAAAAATGTCAGCTGACAACGCTCCTCCACCAGAACGCCGCCAAGGGCTTGACTATCAATCCGTCTGAGTATTTATCTGAAGTCATGCTGCACTTTGTAAGCTCTTCACCTCGGGTTACCGCTTATCGTGCTTTTTCCTTGCAACACATGTAGTGATGATGGTTATGGTTAGTGGGAGAAAACAATATGAGGGAAAAAAACCAAAATTTCAGCACCTGACTCGCCACAGGTGGACCTCATTAGTCTAAATGTCTTTCATGTTTAGATTCACAGTGAGGAAATAGCTGCCAACAGAGGAAAAAATAGAAATAGAACTGAAGTTCCCCTTTAGAGAACACGTTAGCTCTGCCCAACACATGTACAAAAACTGCTTTAATGCATGTTGAATGTTCGACTTTAATCCAAAATGAGCTTTTTAGCAAAACAAGCTTTAGAATGAGAAAAAGATCCAGAGCTCTTTTGCACAATTAAAGGCTGATCTTTATTTAGTAAACTTAAGTTTACTTAAGAGAAAAACGTGTCGGCTGAAGAAAAGAGAAATAATGAAAACAGTACAGGGAGTAAAAAAGAGACCGCATGCTCTGGCTTAATTTCCTTCACCAATCGTAATTTTTCAAGGAAAACGACCCTCTCAACTGGCTGTTTTTATTACGTAACCATGCTCAAGCAGCCCCTCCATGAATATCAGTAGTATTTGCGACATGTGTGGCCAGTGGTAACATGGGTTTTATTAAAATGCCATCTGTTTATTATAGCTAAAGTAAATCTGGCAGAGGCTGACCGTCTGTCCATGAAGTCTGAATCCTAAGTCTTTGTCTGTCCACCCTTTTTACTCTCCGTTCCCTTGCGTTTAACCTCAACCTCCTTTGTGCTAAATGTCCTGCTCTTACACACATAGATGATGTCGAAAAAAAAACACACACATGCACGCCCAAACAGGCGGTGACATTAACATCATGTTTCTGGATTCCTGTGTGTCAGGAGGGATTAGATGCCCCTGCAGACCTCTAGTAAGCTGATCCGGAGGCTTCTGTTACTGAATCAAACAACTGTCATGCAGGTTGCAGCAGCAGCAACAGGCCAGCATAAGTGGTCCCTGCCCTCAAAGCTGCACAGAGGTGTAGCATCACTAGGAGACTAGGGGTTGTGATTTAAACACACATTACGTCTTTCCTGACACTAGGCGTCTCTCGATCAAACCAATAATAAAAGACATGTTGGTAGATGACGTTGTGAAGTAGGGTGGGATCATGGGAGTTGCTGTTTTCACCACCGTTGCTAATTCGAATCTATTAGACATGACTCAGGCAGAAATCATGTTTACAGACGTGGTCATGAATTAAGTTTTGCTCACATTTCGTTAGTGACGCATAGTCACGTAATTTCTAACGAAGTAGATGAAGTTAATAGTGACATTAAGGTAAGATAAGGGGGGTATGATGCCATTGACAGGCATCCAAATGACATGTGCCGGTACTTTGCATCCACCCTTTTCACTGATCCCTAACGCTAAGCGAAAGTTCTGTGGACTCGGGGTTAGGGTTATGACAGAGGAAGTGTGAGGACAAAATGTATGTATTAGACTTCATTTGAAAGGGAACATCTTCTAGTTGTGTTTAAAATGTGGCTGAAACACAACCTGAACTACATCAGTTCAAACGTGGCTCAAACCCTGACCCTTAACCCGGTCACTGACCTGGTGTTTTCTCCACAGTATAATGGAGACACATAAGGTCACACTGCTATCTAACGGCCGTGACTTTAAACGCAACACAAAAACAAAATGAAACGTCTGCCGTTTTTGGGAATCAATACAGCATCACAAATGAACTAGAACAAAACCCCGAAATGTGGCGAAAGAAGTTTTTTACGCTTGGAATAGGTTGAAAAATTGAGAAAAAAGTTGATGCGTGGAGGGTGGAAAAAAAAAATTGCATTGCTTTTGCCAATTTTGTTAAGATTCAGTTACAATTTTGGATGCAAACCCAACTACTGTTCCTGTAACATCCATCATTATAACACAAAGGAACTGACATTCGTCTATATCAGTAAAAAAAAGTGCTTGCAGGATTCTTTTTAAAAATTAAGTAAAAAGCAAAATCAATACAGCGTTTCAGTATCACAAAATCTAATATCATGATACTCAAGTGCATCAATATCTTCTTACAACCCTTTGCGGAAATGTTACCTGTCGTAGCTTTAAGATGTAAGCTTGCATCCATCATAAATAAAGTTTATCTGTATCCTACGCATCATCGAGCATCGTCTTGATAGGTTGCACATTCACCGTACCTGGACAATCCACATTCAGCTACGGATGCTGGTATGTGATCTGTGCAGACCAGCAGTGACTGAGCAAAAACTGTTGTCCCGTCTCCAAAGAAATGTAGGCCAGATGACTGTGCAGTTTACCGACATCGCGTTAAGTCATTTCTGGATAATACAGGACCTTTAGCCTTTAAAATTAGAGAACACACAGTCACTTGTCTGCCATTTGGGGCTGACAAAGTGTGAAGCTGATTATATGGAGCTTTGACTGATGGCTCGTCGGTTCTAAGAGTTGCAAAGTTGTTAATGGTTTGGTATATTGCGGCTTTTATGAATACTATAGAATGATGCTTCATTAAAGGCAGATGTCAAAGCTGCAGTGTCAACTCCTGTGGCACTCTGCCGGCATTATTATGTCCATGTGTGTGTGTTGCAGACTCGGGAGGGGATGATATGCTTCCATAAAGCCCTCCTGACCATCTGTCTGAACTGAGCCAGTGCCAGGAATGAGGACAGCACAGGAAAGCACACACGCCAACCTCTTCAGACTGTGTGTATTTTCTTAACGCTACACACTAACACTGTAAAAAAAATATGGCTCGGATCACATCGCAAAAATGGGCTGCACCGACAGAACTTTACACAGGTATTACACTTTTTCCCTCCTCCCTCTCCTTCTGACTCGGCTTTTCTTGTGAAAGCTGAGAAGGGTATGTTGACCTCTGAGGTTCCTGACATCACAGCTCAAGGAACATCACATCTGCTGCATCTTACACTGCTACTATTAAACTGCATGGATTTAGTGACCTGTCATTATTTCTGCTGGGAACAGCACTTCCTGGAGAGAGGGAGATAGAGACATGCACTGAGTGGAAGTGACACAGCAAAAGGTAGAAAATTAAAAGTAGTAGGCTAGTATTTTAGACAAAATACCCATACAGAATGCATCATATCGACAGACTCCACCTCATCCACGTACTTGACTCCACATCAACTACGTGGATTGACTGCACATGTGGACGTGGACTTTGCAGTCAGTCAAGAGTGTTTTTTTGTACATCGTTTCATCACAATGCCGTGAATAAATACATAATGTCTGCTTTTTTTTTTTTTTTACTTTTGTTTCTCTAGTTCACCCAGACGTCATGATGTTTTATAGACGACAATGCAGTGTATCCGGTACTGCGGAATCACTGTACACCGTCGTGACCGTATCGTGAGTTTAGTTTCTTAATCTCAAGAAAGTAAACTCACGACACTTTTTTTTTTCCGTAGCTTTCACACATACAAAAAAAACAAAAAAAACCCAACACACGAACAAGCACGAAAATAACAAGAATAACTAATAATTAAATAAGTGAATAATAATAAAGTGTTACTAAATGATAATGAACAACAAACTAATAATGAAGAGTAAATAAATGATGATGGAGAATACCTAACCTAAGGAATAAAAAAAACCTAGTAAGAAAGAAACCAAAATTTTAAAGCTGTAAATGTGCCATAAGGAATTGTATTGGTTTCAATCTCTGCATCAAGTCAATCTCCTGTTTTCTGCTAAATACCACAGGTTGCAGCTCATGAGGATGAAGCTGCTTAGTCCTCATCAGAGTAACTGGGGAGAAGTAAAGAGTAACTCAACAGTTGCACCTGTCGTGCTTTTCAGCAAGATAATAAGATCGGGGAAAGAGCGGAGCTTCATACAGCAGCAGCACAGGACACCACCCATGTTTCGGTATGTGTAACCAAAGGCATAAAGTTGCATGAATGAGCTTACTCACTCAGAAAAAGGAGGAGTGAAAAGAGGGACAATGAAGAAGAAGAAGAAGTCATTCATCGGTTCTCTGTGTAAGAAGTGAGCAGAGGAGGAGGAGGAGGAGGAGGAGGGAGGCGAGGCATCTGTGTTAACAGTAAAAGTGATGAGCCTGAAAGGATCCATTATTGTTGCTTGGGCATACAAACCCGAAGGGGGGGAGGGAGGACAGAGAATCTACCATTATTACAGAGGGGGAGGGGATGTCGACCTGAAGAATACAGATAATCTCAAGACAAGAAATAAATCACGGCTGAGGCGAAAAGCGAGAAAGAGGGAAAAAGCTTCAAGCTGCAGAGATCATTTGTAATGATCCACCACACGTACGCAAAAAAATCTAATCACATCTCTCGACTTAATGAAACAGATCTAATTCCTCAAAGTACTTCACGAGGATATTCATATGTGTCTGTGCATGTGTGTGGGAGTGTTAAACACTAGCTGATGCTGTGCTATGAAAAAGGAAGAAAATCACGCGTGAACACTCGCAGACACTAACGCATAAGCAGGAATAGTTTTTATGGTGTCTAACAAGATTATTCTCTTTTTCCTTCAGCAGAAATCTAGAGGGATAATTCGTTTGATAAGCGTTCAGTCTAGACGTCGCCTCACTGAGCTCTGCTTCACTTCTCTTGGAGCCAAATGCTGTCCCGAGCACCCTGTGGGTGTAAGCCCTGACAAAAGCTCATAAGTGGCTTTAGTCTATTCTATGTGTATTCTTGTGATTTGTTTGTGTCTTCTTATAATTAACCAGTGAACAGTGGAACACAAGGGTCACGTTAATCATGTAATCAACATCACATGATTCATTTGACCCTGTCATTTGTTAAGGAAAAGTAAGCATTGCAACTGGGAATGGTATCACACCTGGTATATTTATGGTGCCTTGTTATATTATATTATATTTTTTATGCTAACAATCTCACCATTCACTCCCACTCCTGCTGGTTATTGTTTAGGTTAGGTTTCGTTATCGGCCTGAATTTCACTACATCCCTGTTACTGTTGCTACACCTTCCACACCCAGCGTGTCACTCTATGGTGTTTTAAACTGATCTAAACATCAGTGAGAGATGTTATAATAGTTCTGAAATATTACAGAAATAAACAGTAAGGACTACGATGAATTTGAGAGCTACTGTCACAATGTGGTTTTAATTCGATCGCTCACGTTAGCCCGGTTAGCTTACAGCTGTTAACAAACAAAGACATTTGATTATTAATTAGTAAGTTATTCGTGTTTAAATTCAAGTTAGATAGATGCCATTTGAGGCTGAGCAAATACTGCATACAACGTAAAAGAATCATCAGTAATGTTGGTTTCAAAACAGATAAGTTTTTCTTTGTTTGCTAACGGCTGTGTGCTAAGCTAGCTAACGTTAGCGTCTTACCTTGGAGCAAACACAGCAGGCTAACTAATGTTAGCTAGTTTAGCAAACAGTGGTTAGCAAACAAAGATGGTTGAATATTGGGTCACTTACGTTTTAACTTTAAGTCGGGTAGTTGTGTACCACTTTATTCTGAGTAAATACTGAGCAAGAAACACTACTAATGTTAGTTGCAAGACAGAGATATGTTTTTCTTTGTTTGGTGACAAATGGTTGCTAAACTGGCTAATGTTAGTTAGCAACCTACCCTTGAGTAAACGGTTTTTACTGACTGTTATTTCAGACAAGTACAGCCTTTGAGTTTTGGCTGTAGTAACTATAATCTCATAAAATAATGGAAAAAGCCCACTGCCAGTTTCAATCCTCAAAGTCATCTCACCCCAAATTAAAATACACACAAGATATTATTTCTTAGACCTGTTTACGTGTCCATGGAAACTTCCAAAATGACTCCACAGTGTTTAATATCCAACATCTTTCTTTTTCCTTTGGAAAAGCCAAAAATACAACACTCCCCTACATCTTCCTGTAGAAAGAAATAATTCTTTACATTCGTTTACACATGATTTTGTGTGTGTGTGTGTGTGTGTTTCTCGGTGCTGTAGAAGATTAATGGGCTTTCATAGAGACACACCCTGCTCCTCAGGTCAGAGTGCACATTGTGACTATAGATTAGCCTGTCACATAAAGCCCACACATCAGCAGTTTTTCTTCCCCTGTCATGGACAAATGAGGCTGACAGGAGGTGACCGTCAGACAAAGGACACACTTTGGAGATGCTCACACAACAGAAGATAAATAATTCATGTGTGTGTTTCCAGTAGAACCATCAACTTGGCCTTTGAGCTAAGCACAACATGCAAAGCAGGCTAATGCACTGACCTGTGTGTTGTCGCCCTTGTACACGCGCTCATATAGGATTCTCCCTTCCATTTATTACCCGCCCTTTAACGTTGGTTTTACAGCCTCAGTACATAAAAGCATGTACACATGTTTGTTTGTATGTGAGCGAGAATGTACATGCCCCCATTTTACACACATGCTACACTTTACTGTTTGCATGCCACTGTTTACGTGGCTGCTAATACTACAGCCTGCGACCGTCTCTTCCCCTTCATTCTGGGGTCAAAGGCCATCACACTGGGCTTCACACCAAGACTCAAAATGTGACTGTAACCTATTATATCTAGACCTGGACTGGAAAAAGAGTACTGTTTCACTCTTCCAATGCAAATAAAGTGAAAGCTGAACTGTCTTAAACTGTAAAAATACACTGTTAATGTATAGATTTTAGCTATCAATAACAGGGCCTGAAATTGCCTTCAGGGGGATTTGTCTTGGGATTTGTCACCAAAGGAATCAGGATAGAGGAAGAAAATGCACAGGGTTGCAATTAATAATGCTGCTGTTGACACGTCATCTAGTCTCGCCAATGAGTGCCTTTGTTGTGTATTGATTTAAGCAGAATGTGAAGGCTGAGGGGAGAGAGACCACGATGCATTATTAATGACTGGCTCCACTTCCTCAAAACGATGAATCTATGAGAGATGCACATGTTCATTTTCTTACAACTGAACAGATTCGTAAGACCTCCAGCTTCACATTATGTACAGTATGTGAACTATCATAGCCTAATGTTTAATATAGTCATCCTGTTTGGGCTTAAAGGTATTCAGTCCGTGTAGAATAATGTCAATAACTTTGTGATTAACCGTTTGGTCGCCACACTGCCATATAATACTGCAATTTGAGTCGATGCTAGTGCAAGAATAAAGCAGCAACCTGCTGAAGAAGTGCCAAAACCTGCACTTCCTCAAATGTCCACTTGAGGCTGGCTCCAAAAGTGAGTCGACCCCCACAGACCCACATATGAAGCAGAAATAAACAGATTTACAGCCTGGTATTAGAAACAGTTTTGGTCTCTATAGCTTATTTCCCTGTTCATGACAACTTTACAACTGAATTTCTTTTTAGCTCACTTCTTTAAATTGTATTAAGACTTACAGTATACTTGTGGCTAAGACAAGACCGTCAAAGGCGTCTGTCACCGATGCGTCATGTGTCACTTGTTATTTACTTTTATGGCATTAATTTGGATTTGCATTATATGGACTGCTGCTACATACGCCAGCTAGTGCTAATTAGTGTTTCTACATGACGCAAAATACTGTCATCGAACACAACTGCATGTGTTGTTCGTTTATCAAGTAGCTGAAATTACGTGGTGGTGTTTCATACAGCATTTCCAAGTTTTCAGTAACTTAGCGGTAGCGTAGCTCACCTTTCTTTTTAGTGACGGCTAAATGCCAAATTCGAGGCTTCAAAACGCCAGCCCGTAAACGTGAAGTTCTGGTGGCTACGTCCACTTCTTTTAAACAGCCTATGGAGACAATGAACTAGTTTCTAAATCAGTTTGAATTCATGTATAGTAGACCTTGATGAATGAAGTAATGAATACAAAATGAGATCTTTTTTTTTTTCTTTTGTATTTTCAGGTTATTTAACAGACTGAATCCTGCTTCCTTGGCTAGGAGGGAACATCACTTCCTGTGTGCCAGAATGATGGATAACACAGCAGCCCACTGCAGCGCCTCCTCTGCACCATCAGCATAGAAGAGAAATAGACAGGAAGAGTCGGAGGACATACAGGTGGGAGACAAACAGGCTCAAACCATATGGTGCTGCTTTTATCTGTGGCGGACGAAGCCATAATTTCTCATTAGCATATAAAACGCTGTGCAATTGGTCACCTGTAAGCCTCATGACCGGTCACCGGAGAGTAGAGATTTGTGAGAAAATAACCGGAGTGGATTGATGTAACAAGGAGTGGTGGGAGAAACTAATGGGGGGGCTACGGAACGGGGGGGAACAAGAGGGTAGGATGCCTTATTAATGTGACGTGCTTCAGCTGACAAATCTCCCCGGGCGATCCCTTTGTCTGTGTGCTAAGTAGCAAATTCATCCTCTACAACACACACACATAAGTCTGTGTTTCAGTTGAGGAGCAGACCCCTCCCTGAGATGCCCCCGTTTTTCCTCTATCTCGCTCACTTCCTTCCCTCCCTTCACGCATTTTCCCTTTTTCTGTCTCTCTGTCGTTCAGAGCTAAAATAAGCACAGCAGGTAGTGATGGAGGAAGCTGCTTTCGCCCCTGGAACAGAGCGAGCTCAAACTCATCCCACTCACGCACAGCTACAGCGAGTCTGACCGGAGGGTATTCTAATGGTCTTTTGCCTTGATGAGACCCTGCAGCGATCCTGACGCCTCATTAAACCGCCAGTGTTACTGACTGGGTATCATTTCCAGCGAGGGAGCATCTCTAGTGTCGCGCTCGTTGTATTATATTCACTTTTTGTGCCACTTAGCTGATGCTTTAGCGTGACCTACAGCCAGGGAGTAAGTAAAGAGTGCAAGGGAGGTGCATTTCATCAGCAGGTTTCTTCAACATGACATCAGCAGAAACCCCCATTTGACTGATGTTGATATGATGTGGCGATTTTTTGCTTGCCTTTCCCTTTTTCTTTTTTTTTTTTTTTAGCTGTGAGATTAAGTGATAAAGCGTCGCCGTGATGGCAGACATGATTAATGAGGCATGCATTCACGAGAGGAACCGCTTATAAATGCCTATGAGAACAAAAGACAAATGACCATCGAATGACAATCAAATCGACACGGTGGGAGCTTGTGTCTGTACGTGAAAAGTGTTAAATACGATAGAGGCGTACTGGGCCGCGATACATTGTCCATGATAACGATGGCATTACAATACAGCAATCCATAAATTATGTAATCGCTTACTGCACTTTTTGATGGTCTTAGTCCAGATCTTTACTCGCTGTTGCCTCATTCTGGGACAAAGAGGACACAGGATCTTATTGTGGGGACATCACTAAATCAACTTACTTGTTAACATCATTACTGTGATTTGATGAAAAACTTCTTGCTTCAAACGCAAGCACTAATTTGACTCATCTCTAATCTGAAATCTTTGGAGAAGAATCTGTGGTGGTCTTGAGGAGATATCCTGTCAAATGTGTCAACCTAAACCGCGAAGAATTCATCTGTAACAACAAATTCTGCGATGCAACACTTGCTGAGACAGCCGGGAGCACGTCAACGGTTTATCTGCACCGAGGAATCATAAAGAACAGTAGCTGGCAGAGTAGGTAGCTGACATGAGCAATCTTCAAGGTGCGCAAGCTGCTTAATTGAGTTAGCATATAGTGAGGGATGTACCAATGTTAGCTTTGTGAGATTGAGGGGACAGATGACAAATTGTTGTTCTTCAAGACGGGTAAGAAAATTAACTGGTTTAGCCAAGTCTTACTAAATACCATATTAATCATATCCTCACGTAATGATCTGAAATTCAATCTCAAGTCTCGGTCTTGTCTCGGTCTTGAGAATCTCTGGTCTTGTTCATGATTTGGTCTTGGTTTAGGTGGTCTTGACCATAAAACTACAAGTAGGGAAAAGTAGGGAGTTGACTGATTGAAAGCTTCACCAAAAACACCAAACACTAGGGTCATCAGCCATGACTGATTGTTGGATCTAATAGTCACATTTTTACAATTATCACTGCATTTTTTTTATCCAATTGTATTTTGTATTTGACAGTCAGTTTGAAGGCATCTGTTCCAAATATCGGTTAAATATTGGCTCGTTGATTACTTATAATGGGTGTCCGTATTGACCCTGAAAAAAATCGATATCGGTCAATCCCTCGTTAAAACGGTTCTAGAGACCGAAAAAAGATGGCGGGTCGATTTTGGAGATGCCTGAGCTCACCGTCTAAGATCAAGAAACACAAGCTTAACTTCAACAAGTTCTGAGCTGAGCGTCAAATGGCGCATTCTGAACACAATCACACACTCCTACGAGCTACGTGTCACGCAGTCCTGCGCACACACACACACAACTCAGCAGCTAATGATGACGTCCACGGTGCCCAGGTGTTCGTCCCCCTGGGTCTATTCCGTTTGCATGGATGGAATCATTAGCATTGTCCAAGAGCAGTGGTGCCTGACCCCCTCTAAACCATCACAGCCCTGCGGCAATAATGGGAATGCTAAATTGCAACTGTGTGTGCAGTGGATTACCAAGCCAAAGGGCACAATGTCAAAGAGAAAGAGACAATGAGGGGGCAATTGACCGGCTTAACCAACACCTGCTTTTTATATCAGCCACGTGGTTTGGGTTAACAGGGGATAAATGGGGTAGAAGAATGTGTGAACTGTGTCATGTGTTTGTGGTTAGTTATCGTTCACACCCAAAACTGAGCTCCTGAGGAGAATGAAAAGCTCGAGATGACACTAGAGGCGGATTGATTTTTTTCCAATTAGAAGCTTTAGTGGAGGAAATGAGCCCTGCCGACACTGAGTGGACTGCAGAAAGTGTATCAGCAGTTTCCTCTTTGCAATCAATAGCCCTGTGATGCGCCCCCACCCCCTTTGCCCGTGATCAAGTGGAGCTCGGAGAGGAAGCAAGAAGAAGTGGGGGGAAGGAGTGGAGAAAGAGGCAAGGAGGAGGGGTGGGAAAGAAAGACGGGTGGAGGAAAGGAATGCGAAGAGACGACCTGCATATTTGATGAGTTCCTTCTGCACTGCCTGATGACTCTGTAGGCCGAGCTACGCTTGCGTTTCCACTGCGTGTCACTTACTGCCTTTCATCTACTTCTTTCTGGCCTTTTTTGTCTTTTATCTTTTCTGCGGCAGCAATGTCTCTAAGATGGGAACCCTGGCATGGATTTAGTGTTTTATACATTATCGTTACGGCCTTCTTAACCTCTTAATATTCACTGTTTACATGGAACTTTGGCTAAGCATAACCCTAACGCTATAAGGGTCTCTGGTGAAAATGAATTCTTTCCTGATAGGGCTGTTCAAGTGTTCTCTAACATTCAGCCTTCTCATGGATCAAAACACAAAAGTTCACTTAAGGTTAGGGTTAGGCTTATAACAGAAGTGTGAGGCCACAGTGCACGTATTAGACTTCATTTGAAAGGGAACATTTTCTAGTTTGTGTTTAGCATGTGGATAAAACCTAACTTAAACCACATGGTTTCAAACTCAAATGTAATGCTGGCTCTAGCCCTTAAATGGGACCATATGACCTGCTGGATATTAAACGGTTAAAGTCAACCTGGTGGTGGAGCATCGCCAACTGACAAATCAGGAAAAAAAAATCTAATTCTCACTTGAGGGAACAGTTGATTTCCCTGTCATCTTACCTGTTGGTTTCATGTAATAAGCCTCTATGTCAGCCATGTCCGTGTGCAGAGCACAGTCCAGATAATTTTGGATAACTTTCCTGCTGTAGTAGTAGCGTGCACCCATGAGAATGAGGGGTGCACAGCACGTCAGTGTGACGGATTTGGTCACGACAAAGCACATTACTATGGAGAAATGGAAGAAAAATAAACGAAACCTGTCAGAAAAGAGAATCACATGTTTGATTTTGGCGGAATTTGACCCCGTACAGACACAGAAGAAGAAAAAGCAGACAATATGGCATAAACAAATCTGAACAGTTGCATGCAATAAGAGAATATCAACACTTTGATTAAAACAATTTGACATTAGTTTCACATGAGGCAGCAAAATACAAACTGTGAGGTAAGGCACATCAGTATGGCTGCAGGAGCACAAAATATCACAAGAATAAACTTTAGGTCTTTTAAGAAGAGAGTGTTGAATTCATTAAACCAGCACAGAACATATTGAAGTAATTAGTCAGATGTGACACTGGGGGGCGCAAAGGGAAACACAATGTAGTCGGTCGGCTGCTGCATAGCATGTTGCTGCGTGGCATGCAGTAACCTAGCAGTTAGTTTACTCCACTGCACCCCAGCGTGGCGTGAAACCGGCGCTGAAATGTAGAGAGCGATGACTTTCCAGACAGAAGAGACAGTCGCGGAAGGGTTTCAGAGAAGAAGACCAAATTAAAGACAAATGAACGCAGTGTGTGTGTGTGTGTGGGGAGGGGGGGGGCATAATACGTTTGAAGTGTGTTTTCATTTGACGCGCGTAACGCCGGTGGTCACGACGCACGAGGGTTTAATCCGCACCGGCAACATCAACAAAAGCCAAAACGTCTAAAACGGGCGCATCGGCGGCGGCGGCGGCGGCGGGTGGGAGCGCCCGCACGGTGCGTGTGTGTGCGCGTGC
>JAPQRN010000635.1:0-15000 GCA_037367275.1 Coranthus polyacanthus | reverse complement strand
TCGGCCTGTCCTTCTTGACAGCTCATGTTCTGAAATGCCATTGTTGGAGGAAGGACTTAGAGAGTTTTAGGAGGGAATCAGGATGACAGGATGGATGTATGCTTTAGGATCACATACACATGAAGGCAGGGATGATGCCGGTTTCTGACAGCTCTCTCCTCCTCCATTTGCCTCTGTCTTTGTGTTCCTCCCTCTGTCTCCTGGGCAGTATGAGGCACTTTGATCGGGCCGCCCTCTTCATTGAAGCCTGTCTGAAGTATGGGGTGATGGAGGCAAACGACTCTTCCAATATCCTTTTTGAAAAACCCATTACTGTACCCTGAGGGCCATTTATAACCAGAGTTAACTCCTCCACTAACTCAGTCCATCTGCACTACAGACAAGCACTCGATGGCAGAAAGCTTTTGTTCAATGAAGGTCAATTTAGTTGCTCCATAGAGCACATAGTGGTGCATTTCCTTCTCTGAATAGTCAATGTCACACTGTCATCACAGCTCGGTAAAGCTGCACTCAAAGTCATTCAAACATTTTAACCCTCAATTACAAATGTAAACATTTTAATCATTTTACTCGTGAATCAGACCCATGTGTTTCACTCCAACTTTACCTTTTTTACTTTTTTATTTTTTTTAAGATGCATCCACGGAGCATCTCTATGAGAAGGTCTGTCAGTGGTGAACGCGATGTCTCGGTGTCTTAGAAAGTTCACTTAGACTCAAGGACGAACTGAAACCAGGTCCCTCATGTCTGTCCATTCTTATGAATGCAGTATGTGAGGAACACCTTAAAAAGCATAGCGTGAATTGTTACCAAAGTCGGCGCCGTCTTAGTAGGAGTCAACTACGCACTGAGACCTGCTGTGTAGAAACAAGCATCATGTGTCAGATGATGAGACACATCAACGTGTTTGACAAAACCGATGTACGGATACAAACATCCGAGTCAACATCAAACAGCATGGACGGATTATGAGGCGAGGATAGTGGACCATGTTGACATCTGAGTTGACCATTAATTATGACACCGCTGTGTAAGTCTAATAATAGTTTGGTTATGCATATACCATGGATGCTCTTGAAAAAGAGATTCTTAATCTCAACAAGCGTTATATACTGTTCGGGTGAATGGTGACGATGAGAACATCTGATTGAACTTCACCAAAAACCAGCAGTGACATCAACGTTTGAAACATTCAAAATGCGACGCTCTCTCCTGAAACAATATTTAATCTGGAAAATTCTATTAATGTCCTTAAACTGAATAGAATCATGAGTGATTTATGGTTTATGCAGACCGCGTCTGCAGAACCAGCCTGTTTGTAAGAAGATGTTTTGGGAGTGATTTGTCAAACAATATCAATATTTCAGAATATATAATATTTTTCAGTAAAAATAAAGTGATTATGTGGAATAGAGTTATATTATAAATCATGTCACAGGATGAAAAGTGGCAGCATAAGGAGAAAAAAGATATTATTTAAAATGTTTTGAGCAGGGCTAAAAAATGACTTTTTCATTGTTATGGATGATTCATAATTTTAATACTTTGTTTTCTGTCTGGATGAGATTGAAAATGATTTTGTTTAGTAAAACTATACGTATGTAATATCAACAAACAACAGTGACAAAAAGGCAGCACTAGTGAGGATGTCAAGGAGCATTATTTATTAAAAAATCTAAATTTCAAATAAAATAAAACCTCACTGATAAGCAGTGACTGGACCAACATATGCACAATGAATGTATTACAACAAACACAGGTTTCCAGATGAAGCCCCAGTCTCAACGTTCTGATTCTTGAGTAGATGTTTGTCTACGTTTGCTGTGTGACTTCGTTCTCCTTGACCTGCCTTTGCACATAAGCTCATCGAGGCTGCTTTTCTGGAATACGCGCGGCTGCTTCGCTCTCTGGGCCTGCGCGAGGGCGCCGCTCTGTGGGCGTCCCGGGCCGGCAGCGCCGGGGAGCAGCTGATGGAGGAGCTTTTCCAAGGAGAGGGAGGCGTCCCGGAGAGCATCCTCACCGGAGATGAGGTGGAGCTGGGCCAGGAGAGCACCGAGTGACCTCGAGGAACGGGAGGGAGCTTCGGAGGAGAACGTACTGTTTTGGTGCAGGGGTCACCCGTTCAGCCCGGCGTCCTTATCGTAACCGTTATAACCTGACCTCGCGTTGCCATTGAAGGGAACGTTATCATCACCTCCCAGTGAGAAGAAGAAGAGGAGGAGGAGCGACGAGGTTCCTCCACGTGAAGGTGTCGGTTCATCACTGGAGTCTGCTTGTGTTTGTGATTCTAATGACATTTCTTAACGTGTAGTATGATCAGTGTGTGTTTGTGTGCATATGTGTATGCATGTAACAGCCTAAAACAACCCCCCCAACAGGTGAAGTAATGCACATTGTTGTCATTGACCTCGATATCGGTCTGTGTTTTTGTTAAATAATGAATTCAACTCGTTTGATTGTTGAATGGTTACTTGTTAAGCTTTATGTTTTGTGCTTTTTTTTTTTTTCTTTTTCAACTCGAATCTGCTAATTAAATCTGTAGAGCACTTCTACAGGTTTAATTAATTTGCCTTTAAACTGCAGAGGCACAATAATTTATTCCTACATAATGCATTCCCTCTTTCCCATCTCATGAACTCCACGATTCTTTTTTTTTTTTTTGCACTTTCAGTTTAATCAAAACAAAAACAGCCACATATTCTGAATGATTCCTCGCCTCCATCTGTAACTGAGGTGCAGTGTTACTCGAGCCAGACACACAACAGACCACGTGTTTTATCTGCAGCAGGTGGTGCTGAATAAATGACCAAAGCCTCGTATACTGCGCTAGCGTCTGCAGTCGTTACTGAGGGCTGGCTGTAAAAGCAGTGAACCAGGCCACCCTGCACTTATTAGATACTTATTAGTATATTATCTCCCGTCGTACAAAGGGGAGATGGATTCGACCGCTGCCGCCCGGGTGATATCATTTAATTAGCTTGTTTTGGGATTTGAGTTCACTTAGATAGATGCTGGTTCATTAATCCACTCCATCAATCCAAATGGAATTTTTAATTTTGGGCTTTTAAGACGTGAGAGGATACTGGCTCAGTGTATCCTGTGATGTTTCTATAATGAGGTCGTTCTGTAGTGTGTGTACGTACAAGAGGAGCTGTCAAAATGTGTTGCAGCTCATTTTAATCAGACGTCTGGTGAATCTCACACACACAAATAATAATAATAATGATAATGATAATACTCTGGGAAGGGAAGCGGTTTAAACATGCAGACACGTCTCTGCTCTGTGCAGTGAATATCTACTGATGATCAACATCACCTGTATTAGAGCTGCAGCCACTGAGCGATTAAACCAATCCACAGTCATTTTGATAATCATTTCTTTAAGAATAAAAAGTCTCCGATTCCAGCTTCTTCAATGTGAATTTTTCCTGGTGTCCTTCCTCCTCTGTGACAGTAAACCGAGTATCTTTGGTTTTGGGAAACGCCGATTTCAACGTTTTATAGACCGAGCGATTAATCGAGAAAACGCTCGACAGATTAATGGATGTTGAAAATAACCGTTCGTCGCAGCCCTGATCTATATGGTAGTGCTTGGACTTGGTATGTGCAGTGCTTGTGTGAATAATTGCCTCGTGTTGTGTTTAGTCGGAGGCTGTAACTCCATCCACGGGACCTTCAGCCTGTTATTGTGTTTCATAAACACAGGAGTCAGTGGTGTTTCTCTTCTGTGTAACATGTAACCCCAGGCAGCATCACTATGGCAACTCAGACCTATTTTAGGGGACGACAAGTAGTTGGTGTAGATTCACTTCACATGCCTCCACTAACATAGGATCAGAGTCACACAGACAACATCTCATCAGCTGTGAACAAACCTGCAATCAGCGAAGACGAAGAGCATTACGTTCACCAGAGAAAAACAAATGAGACGCTTTACGTTAAGCCTAGTTATCAGTCAGCGTCACATAGCATGGAATCTGTTGAAGAAAATGCTGATTTTTACATAGAAATATTGATTTAAAGTAGAAGAAAGACTCAAATCCAAAAAAATGAGATGTGTCTTATTCAGTGTTTTACTACAATTCGGCTCAGATTTGGAGTCACTCGTCATTTTCCAGATTTTTCCATAGAAATACAATATATACGCAGTGAAAAGAGATGTGTCTCCTTTGTTCAGTGTAGTGATATTATCTGGTCTGGGAGCTTTTGGAAAAGCCGACGTTATCTTCTACTCCTGCCTTTCCCAAACTTAGGGTCGAGAAATGGGTCATGAAGCTGTTTTTATTGGGTCGCCGGTTGTCAGAGTAAAATACGTTAAAGTACTGTGACGTATGAATCACAAGAGTGGAAAAGTGTATCATATCTGAAAGAATCTATGAATGTCGATGTCATTAAAAAGCCAGGTGAAAGATGTTAAAGATGCAACAAGACTTCAGATAAAAAACCATGTAGCAGAAAACTATGTAAAGAGACTCTGAGACGGTGTTTTGACGTCGTGTCCCTTAACATTCACACTATGTTTCATGTGTGTTTGTTGATGAGTGTTTCCTCTTCACTCACATTACTCGTCAGTGTTCGATTGTATGATTGTTGTCGACGACTGACTTTCTGACAAAATGCTTTTAATTCATTGTTTTGACGGTGGAAGAGTCTGTAAAAACGTAGACGTTGCGGCATTTGGTGATGTATTTTTGTACATTTGGGTCCTGAGGAGACATAAAACTGATCTTTTTGGGGCTGAAAATGGAAACCATTGTTCTGTTCAAATAGACTGAAATGATTGAATTACACACAAAGAATCGAAACTTTAGAATGAATGACTGCACTGGGATCTCACAGCTTCTTCTATTTCATATCAATATATTTCTGTGAACATCGTCCTTTCTCCAGTCGTTTCCATGTGTTACATGACGATGATTTCTTACTAGGCTTAACTTTGCTCATAATAATCAAGGGTCTAAATGTTTTTCTTGTGCGTTTTCATGTAGAAACGTGTACTGTACGACCTCCGGGCACTCGCTGGATTCACACTCGCTGCCTGTTTGTTGTAGATGAACTCATTCTAAAGTCTGGCGTGTGGAAGAAACAGAAGACACGCCTCACACTATGTTTTATAAGAAGACGACAAGTTGTTGTAACGGTGTCCGAGTTTAATGTTTTTATTGTTCTTTGTTCATTGTTTACAGTGATCCTAATGCTTTAAGCTCTACAAATATTACAAGAGAAAAGAAAAGATATATGTATATATGGATGACAATAAAAGCCTATAATTACCTACATTTCCAGTGTGTAGTTTCGTATCTGGTGACACAAGAGGGCGCTCTTACTCCTTAATAGTAGATAAAATAACTCTTCGCTGTTTAAATGTGAATAAACCTGTTGTATCAAGTGCTCTTTGCAGTTTATTCTCTTAATTTCACCCAGGTTGTCTGAATGAACGTTGATTGATCAGACGGTCTAAATGTGAATTAGTCGGTGCCGTTAATGACCTGCTTGTGTTGAGGAGGGTTCTGGTTACAGCTGGCTGCAGATCACTGCCCGGCTCTGTTCACATACATTCATTGACGTGTATTCTGTTTCTTCTCTCTTTTCCAAAAAAAAAAAAACCGAGCACAAAGAGGAGAAAACCAGTCTGAAACAGAAGGCCACACAAATGACTTGATTGTGTTCTTTAATGGCTTAATGAATAACTGCCGGTCCAGCCGGTCCACCGGGTCATCAGTATGCACAGCCGGGCTGCTCTGGTCTCTCCGGCTGCCACCCAGCGCGTAAAGCGGCTCTGATCACCACCCCATCCACACATCTTCACGTGTCACTTCCCTCTTTCACCTTATACGAGCCCGGACTCCTTTATTGTATTTATTTTTTAATGTCTTTCTCTGCTTTCCTTGCGCCTGAAGAAACAGCCGGACGCCGTGCCAGACTCTTGTTCCTGCGCCACTCCGCCTCCAACTATTTCCTGGAAGGCTTGTTTCCATCTGCTGCTTGGCTTTCACCTCTCGGTGCCTCTCCTGAAGTAAGATTCAAAGCGGTGACAGAAACACAAGATGAAGTGCATTTGGAACCCGGGGCCGTGAGGAGCACTTGTGTTCATTTAACAGATGGAAATCACTGGTGTTCAGCGTGTTCACGCCACATACAGAGAATTAACAGCCGCTTCCAAATCGATCGTGTGCGGTAGTCTTCCTGTTCCGCGCTCTCAATCATGTGCGTAAGTACCCGTCGAACTGCGGCCCTGTGTGCGGTGAAGCGGCGTGAAGCGGCGTGAAGCGGCGGCAGAGCCAGCGGAGCCCGGGCTGTGCGGTGAAAGCGGCGGGTCAGCCGGTTCCCATGAGCACATCCTCCTCTGGCGCTGACGGACGTCTTCATCCAGGTCCAAACCTGCTCCACTCACTCAAAATCCCACCGTCTCTTCGTCTGCGTTTGTGACTGATTTGTTTTCCTCATTTCCACGGTAATTATCTCACCTTCCATTGTTTTCTCTCCAGACTCTGGATCAGTCTTTACGCAGCGCACGTTCCGTGCAGTGGAAGCATTGTGGTGTGAGTGGCTGCTGCATTTACCAGGATAAGTATTTGTCTCTGCTTCGTTTTTTGACCTTTTATGCTGAACATGTTGAACAGTCCATCCTCTGCAGAGGCCTACACATCCCACATCACAGTCTTCTGTTGCTCATCCCTGAATCCCACCCTTCACTCTTGTCTTCTCTCCTTTATCTTCACTTTTACCAGTAGTTTCTTCAGTGATTGAGGACGTATTCAGGTCAGGTACTAATACAAACAGATGTTCGTTGTTCAGTAAAATGTCAGTGTTTTACTATTATATCTGATGTTTTTCATTCATTTTGCTGCTGTACATGTTTAATGTTGAGCTCATTTCAACGACTTTACAAACTGTTGGTTTAAAGGTTTAATGTACATAAATGCCTCATAGACGGTGCTTCATTCCACCAGTGTTTTGCTAACCTCACATTGAGCTCCGTAGGAACCTGACACATACGTGTTCAGGTCATTTCCGTTTCTCACATAGAGTCACTCTCACCCCGACATCACCTGTCGTCGCCCACATGTGTGGGTACCGCCTGGCGAGGAAACAAACCAGGGCCCGCAGGTCTGAGATCTGGTCTGATATGTCCCCTCGATCACTGCTCAGATTGGTTGGAACCCAAGTCCCGCCCTCGTTTCAGCCTCTGTTATTGGTTGAACAGACTCGGGGGCCCCGCTGGAGGCTCCAGGTGATGTTTATGTTGAAGGTATTCAGACCCCTAGCTTTATCTGATTCCATTTAGATGAATGTCACAGTGTTCAGCAGACCGTGGCCTCACCTCACCACAACACCACACTGCTCCCATTTAAGAAAGGCATGAGCGAGAGCGAGAGAGTCCAGGACGGGGGGGGGTTGGGTTAGACTGGGGCAGCATGGGGGAACAACAGGATCTCTGGAACATTACCACGCGATGACAAACTCTTATCGACTCCAGGTAATGACTTGTGGACAGGATAATCTCCTAAAAAGCTCCAGCTATCTCTAAAACAACTCTTTTGTGGGTTCCACGTGTGCAAGTCGCGGTCAGGCCTGTTATTTACAGAAGCAAAGAGGAATCAATGAGCGCATTGTGTCAGGAGTGTGGAGCTGCCTCTGTCAATTACTGCAGTGCGGTGCAGTCTGCAGCTTCTGCATAGGCTTCTACATGAGTCCACACTGTTAATCCTCACAGATTGATCAGGGCCATGTGTGTGCGATACGAGGTTACAGCGGGATGTGCAGACCTCGTTGGACAGATGCGTCAGTCGTGCCAGAGGAAAATATCCAAAGTGGGAGTAGGAGGATTATCTGATGATATTGTCATGTATAATAGGAAATCCTCACTGCTATGTCAACAAACCTCGATTGAAAGATACCTACCTGAACTATTGTTAACGGAGCTCAGACCACATCCAGAGCCTCTGGCGGATGCGTGGGACTGTGTTTGAATGTGAGAAAAAGACACAAACAGATCTCATTAAATACCTTGAAGATGAATGAGCTCAAAGTGACGAGAAACAAGTTGGAAAAGGCCCAGAGATGGAAGAAGGATTCACATCCTTTACACGAGTAAAAGTACTGAAACCACACTGTGAAAATACTGCACTTCAAGTCAAAGATCTGCATTCAAAACCTACCTCATGAAACAGTATGTAAGTATTATCAGCAAAGTACTTAAAATATGAACGGTCAGTGTTTATCGTTCAGTGAAATGGTTCCTGTTTTTGATTCATTTTACTGTACGTGACTGAGCTCATTTATCAACCGTTGGTGGTTGAATCTGCATCAATGCATCATATTCTATAAAATCAACGTATGTTTGTAGCGTCATCGTCCTGTGAAAACCAGGTGTGTCTAAAACGTCTTCAGTTTTCAGCTTTGATGCATTTTCCAGCGAATCCAAGAGGGTTTTGAAGAATTTATTTAACTTAAGAAGGAGGCGAATTCTCTCAACCCATAAAGGAAACACTTCATCCTTCAGTTTATCACAGACATTCAAAATCACCCAAAGCTGCCAGACAAATGTAGAGGAGTAAAAAGTCCAATATTTGCCTCTGAGATGTAGTGCCGTGGAGCTCAGAAAAACAGCAGCTCTTTGATGATGCATTTTCCAGCTAATCCACGAGGGTTTATGAAGAGTTTATTTCTAGCTCAATGAAGGAGGAGAATTTTAAATTCAACCCATAAAAGAAACACTTCCTTCAGTTTATGACAAACACTCAAAAAGGAAGGGGATGAAACATTGTAATCTGAGAAGCAGCTGTCAGACAAACGTAAGATTTCTATAAAGCTGCAGGAGGAAAAAGTTCATCCAGACCTAGTCTAAAGGGAGCTTGATCTCCAAACTGTGCTTCTGGTTGATCTCGGAGAGTGCGTTTTATTTTGGAAACGTTTTGGAGCTGGTGGAGGACTAACAGAGATGCCACAGATGCCCCTGCTACAGCGAGCCTCTCTCTGGACTAATTGCCACTGTCCTCTGGGAGATTAGAGCAGGGGAAGGCAGGGATGATTATGAAGGAAATGGCCTCTTATAAGCTGCCGTCCACCCGACCAGCTGGGCCCAGGGCTGCAGAGATGGAGGTGTTCCCTTTCATTGGCGGACAGTGGGAGCCAGGAGAGGATGTAAAGGATACCTGTGCTGCTGCCGACCCATTTCCTGTATTGTTGGGTTATGTATATATGAGCCCGTGTGCTTGTTTGTCAGAAGGTGTATGCGTGCTTGTCCATCCGTGAATATGTGCTCAGTGTGTTGAACGTCCAGTCGAACCGCCCCGGCCTCTTTCCTGTGGGTGCGGAGAGACTATCCTGCTGCGTTCTGGTCTCTTGCGGAGCTGGGTGTTTTTGTTTCTCGTCAGGCGGAGCATGTGTGTTTCCTCTCTGACACACTGGGCCTGTGTGTGAGCGCGGGGCCGCGGGGGACGCCGGAGGCTCAGGAGCGGTGGACTGTTGTGCTGCGGCCCGTGCAGGCCTTCACTCCTGGGGATAAGCACGTGCTCCCCTGCCAAGAGAGAACCGGGTCCAGACTCGGGCCTTTCTCCCATGGTTTTCAAAGGAAAACATCCGCTGCATAGTTATGTTGCGATGGCAATTAATCACAGAGAAATCATACATTCTATCATCATTTCCTCTGCAGTAGGTCACGAGTTTACTTTTGCAGCTGTATTTCCTGAACGCAGGACATTTTCATCTTGTTACATCTTTTATGTCGTTTTCATTTTTGCAGTCATTTAGTTTTTTTGAAGTAACTCTACGTTAACTCATCCAGTAAAAAACCTTCACCATCACTTCGGGACGTTTGTGGGCGTCGACCTATGGCCAACTTCGCTGAAGTTCAGGTTAAGGAATAAGGGTTAATATTCCCGTCGTGCAGTGCCAGGGTTGTCGTTCTCCTTCCTTCCTCTGTCTGTGCGTTATCGTTTAGGAAGTCCTCCTCGCTACGTGAAACAACGACAACCTCCGAGCTGCAGCTACACCCTGAAAATGTTTTGACAAAGTCCTTTTGTTTTGTAGGGACTTGGTCGTTTTAATACCGTGACACACTTCCTCCTGTTGACATTTTCCACCAACCTTCTCTCACGACGCTATTTTTCAAATGCGCTGTGGCAGCATCCTGCTCCAAACAACCCAGATAACTTCTCCTCCAGACGATGGTGGACGGGGCCAGACTTGTCTCCGGTGTGGACGAAGCCTTTTCTTTTGGTTTTATTTCTTCTAGAGCGTTCCCATGGAGTTAAAAAGACCAGTGATTTAGTGTTTATTTCACAATAAAATAAGCAGTCATCGATGGATACACAAAGGGATCGTCTTTAACGTGTTATTCTCTCGTCCTTTCAGGTTGAATCAGTCAATGATGCAAAATATAATCAATAATTTCCCTCAAATGCATTAAAACTAAAGTAACGACCAATTCTGAAAACGTAAGGAGTAGAAAGTACAGATGTGTGTGTTAGGATGTAGGGAGAAAAAGTGGGGAGTAGGGAGTTGTTAGAATTTTGTTGTTAATGCAAATTCTATCACCATCTTAAATTATTCATGTGCACTGGACGACTGTCAAAGTAAAAGTAATTAAAAAAACCAGCATGAAATGAAAATCAGTTGTTTTTTGTGTTTTCGTGGCGTCGTCTCACACTGAGACGATTCCAGTGATAACAGGTGTTCAAAACGTTAGGAGAAAATGATGATTATTAAATTGATGGCAGTGTTTCAACGTTTGATTGAAAGGGTTATTATAGTTAAAAACTAAAACTAGCAGTGAAAAACTGATTTGTTGACCAAAATAAAACTGAAAAACAATGCAGCACAGACGAAAACATAATGGGTTTCGTTTTTCCTCAGTGTTAATGGTTGACAGTGAGTAAAAAAGCTTTGCACAATGTGGGACTTTTAATAAACAACGTCATGCATTCTTTCATCAACTTCTATAAATCAAGGCTTCCCACATAAGACCTGAACTAAAGTTAAAGTAACTCTATATAAAGTCATTAAGTGTAAGTGTAAAATAAAATAAAACTAAACTGAATCACTAACATTAAAAAATGTAAATTTCAAAACTATAATAACTCACACACTGAATGTTTAAGAATGAAACTGTCTTAGTTAATCTATGTTTTGTGAGTCAACTTTAGGACATAGTGTAACTGTACAGCCTTTATTTTAAAGTCCACTAGGGGGCAGCAGAGGCCTGGACAACAGGGCTTTGGTCCAGTCTCTGCTTCTTCAACTCAACTCTAACTTTGAGGAAGTTTGAGGAATAACATTCACTGAGGTTTGTTTTTTCCAGATGTAGGTTAAACTTTAGAATTACTTGTAGTATCTTCAGTATCTTACTGATAAAAAAAAATATATATATCAAATTAGAAATGAATATATAATATAAAAATATATTTAATTTTAAGTGTTTAACTACTATCCTGTCAGTTTTACTTTATATCTGCTGTTTCTGATTCATTTTGCTGCTGTAAGTGTTTAATGTTGAGCTGATTTGAACGATGTGTTTGTATTTTAATCTACGTCAATGCATCATATTCTATAAGATCATCGTATGTTTGTAGCGTCGCCGTCCTGTGAGAACCACGTATCTGTAAAACATCAACTTTGTGACGATGCATTTTCCAGTGAATCTAGAGTTGATTTAACTCAAGGAGGAGAAGGAATTTCTCAAGCCATAAAGGAAACGCTTCATCCTTCACTTTATCACATTCAAAACGACGCATTTGGAGATACGTGGTTTCCAGTGGACATCTGAAAAATAACTAAAGCTGTGAAACAAATGTAGAAGTACAGTATTTACCTCTGAGAGAGAAATGCAGAAAATGGGAATAATTAAAGTACAAGTACCTCGCATTTGTACTTCAGTAAAAGTACCTCCACCGAGTAGAGTGGAGGGTCGAATAAAACACTGTGTGCATTGAAAACATTCATTCATTCTTAATGTAACTTTTTAATTCAGACAGTCAAGTCAGCTCATGTTCTTTTATTTTCCCTGAATGCTAACGAAGCGGCAGAATCTCTGAGCGAATGGCTTCGTGTGAAAGGAGTCACATTCCAGTGAGTGTTTCTCAGAGGCTGAGGTGTGTGTTAGTGGGTCATGCTGTGACAGAGCCAACCAGAAGTTGCAGGTCCATTTCATAACAGCTCTCAGTGTTTTTTTCACGGCGGCGCCTTCCTTGTATCTCTGAGACAATCTGACACCGGCACTACCGCGTGCAGCCTAATCTGGGAATCAGCGATGGCCGACGCTCACGTAGCGTTCTCTGCAGGGAAACCTCCTCTGAGGCATCCCATGCTAATAACACTCGTGAAAAATACTTGGAGGTCACTGTTCAGTCGCACTCTGTCTTGATCTCTTTGAGGGGACTGAGTGCTGTTTGATGCAACACAGCTGGGGAAAATGCTGGCACACTGTAGAGGTATTACATCAGACTAGACAGAAGTCTAATGGGGAGAAGAAAGAGAAAGAGGCAGGCAGAGAGTGAGGGAAAGCACTGATAGGTCAGAGTGATGGGGAGAAAAGTATGATGACACAAGGGGAGAAGTGAAAGGAGGACGGGTGGATGAAGGAGGGGCGGGTGCTGACAGTGTTTTGTTGAGTTATGTAGATGTAATCCCTTGTGATGGGCAGGTCAAGCTGCCTGCTGAACACCGAGGCACCGGCCAGCCATGAGCGCACACATGCACGCGCACGCCACACACGCACATGCACGTTACACGCACGCGCACGCTACACACACAGGCACATGCACGTTACGCGCACGCTACACGCGCACGCTACACACACGCCCGCGCACGCTACACACACACGCACGCATGCTACACGCGCACGCTACACACACACGCACGCTACACACACACACACACACACATGCACGCTACACACACACATGCACGCTGCTGCGTGTGTGTCCGTGCGCGCGTGTGTTCGCCGAGCCCCCTTGTTGCAATCTGGCAAGTCTCATGAAAGGGGAACAAAGGGCAGATTTTCTTTTCCTTGAAGCGACGAGGGCCGGCCCTCAGAGGAAAGAGAGATGGATCTTCTCCAAATGCCACCGTGGGCGCACTAATGCCTGCTTTGTTCGACACGGTAATTCTATTATGGTAATGGGAGGATGAATCCCAGCTTTCTTCCCCTTCTTGCTCCGTCCCAGCTCCGAGTCTCCTGTCGCCGAACCCCCCACCACAGAGCTTCCGGTAAAAAGACCCAACAGTTAAATGGCCCCTTGAGGCCCCTGGGAGATTAAATGCAAAGTTCTCCTGGCTGGACGCGAGTGGAGAAATGGGTTATGTTTTTTTTTTTCTCTGTCACTGATATTCATCTATGTCCTAAGCAGTTTAAATTTATCAAGACAGCTTTGTGAGTTCCCTTTTCTTCACGTGTATCAATAGGTCATTGTTTGCAAATCAGCAGCAGATGAGATAATGATACAATAATCATGTTCTGCCTCAGTAAGGTAAACAATTGAAGGGAAAGAGCAGGAGCGATTTGCAGAGATTTGGAAAGCGTCCATGGCGCTGCTTTGGCCGCTGTGCCATCCTCTGGGACTCGTCTCGGTCAGCAGAGCACAGTGCCATGCTGAGAGGAGGGTGTGGATGGCTGCGAGACCCTCGGGCCACGCAGTGACTCGGTACATATCCTCTAATGTTCAGTCCACTGGGACCGGCCTCTCGGTCCACACCAGCCTGGGAACGACTCCAACACGCAGTCACGCAAAATGTCTCCGTTTGTGCATCGTGAATTACATTTAGGGACATATGTAAAAAGAAAAAACAAAAAGAGCACGGCAACTGGCAAACATGGCAGTGATAAATCTGAAATAATGAAACAGAGCTCTAAGTGGAACCAGGAGGACTTCGCTGACCCAAAATCAGGGTAACCCGATAGGCCTGCGGAGCTGCTGGAGGCAGGACTGCTAGTAAAGCCCAGCTGGACCTGCGGGCACCTAAACCTCAGCACAATGTGGAGCTCATTGGAGCCCTGGGAGATCTGCAGCGGGTCACATTCCTCACCTTCGGAGCGACCCTGTGAGAGATGGTCTAAAGTCATAGGTCTTCATGTTAGATGAGGTGTTAGCGAAAGTAGAGTTCTTGTCATCTCTTTATTTTTACATGAAGAGTTATCGTCCTATCAGTGTGTAAGTGACGGTAGAGCTAACTAATGACAGCTTGTTTAGCTTTGAACTCTGATAAGTTATTGCTCCAGACGGGATGAATAAATTACTGAACTAAGACAAATGTCCTGCTGTCTTCAATGTGCTCATAATCCACATTCTCTTGGCTTTTCGTGCACAGGAAAGCTGGGTAAGGAGTGTTTTTTTTCATACGTCAGATGATGTGTGATAATTCTGCTGCTGTAATTGCGTATGTATGTCACGGCGTTAAGTGTATTGTGTGTAGGAGGGGCCTCACCTCTCTGCAGCCGTAAAGGGCAGCCCGTGCACACGCATCCCTGCACCCAGACGCAGTTGTTTTTTTCTTTCTGAAAGTGATATAAATTCCAAGGCGGTATAAAATGCTTGGGCTGGTTGTGTGTGTCAGAGCGAGCGGAGCAGAGAATGAATAGCTCTGTCACCGAGAGGCCGGCTAATAAAGTAGGTAGTAGAGGGAGGGGGGTGAAAAGAATGCATCTCGTCTTTCGCCCCTCGCCGTGGGTTGTCATCGAGGGTGAATTAGTTTTATGCTGAGGCGAATGCAACCAATAAAGCTCCATCCACTGGTCAGTCTCTTCCCACCCTAACCCTCACCCCCCCCCGCCGCCGCCTGCCAGTGGAAATTGCATTGGCTATGGTTTAAGAGATGCATGTGGCTCAAGTTTCACCCCTTTTGAAGTTTTCATCGTCAATAAATTGCTAGATCAAGCAGATTAGTTAAGTGTATTTTGGCTTCTTTTCACAGCTGGGCGACCTTTGTGTGTGTGTGTGTGTGTGTGTGTGTGTGTGTGTGTCTGTGTGTGTGTGTGTGTGTGTGTGTGTGTGTGTGTGT